>QFDD01005739.1:0-10912 GCA_006871305.1 Vachellia collinsii | reverse complement strand
GTAGCATCAACAAGCAAAAAATACTATATAATACAAGTCTACAAGTTTAATTTAGATGGAGAGGTTCATAATAAAATTTGTGATAATTGCAAATGCAGTCGCTAGTTTTCTTCAAGATACATGAAAAGCTAGTGGTGGGTTTTAATATTCCTAATTTGGCTATGTACCATTAGAGACTAAAATCAAAACTGGCTAAATTACAGAAAAAGAACACAGCCACAAAGAGAAACAGAAAAGAAGAAAAGAGAGCATCCTGGAGATTCGAGAATTGAGACAAGTGTTGTTGATCATCTTCAATAATGGGTTCCAATCTTGGAAGGCTCGAAGATTTCTGGTGAGATATTAAGAGCGAAGGTGCAACTTCATCCCACTTGTTCGTGTACTGATGAGACTCCATACCCCAGAAATTCAGTTAGCTTCTTCAATTCTCTGAAGAAATTGATGGAAAGAATAATAGAAATTCTGATGAAGAAGAAGAAGAAGAAAAAGAAGAAATTAGATTTGTGTGACGGATTAATTAATTGATGTGGTAGAAAGTAGAAGGAAAATGAGGATTTATAGATTTCCTATGATGATGAACAGAAGGAAACATGAGAGAAGCAGACTGCTTGCTTGGTGGAGAGATCTGAGACTTTAGAGCTAAGCAATGATGTGTAGTCATACGTCATTATTATTCTAGAAGGGGAAATATTTGAAGTAGTAATTGAAAATTGGGAATAGCTTTGAGATCTAGTCAGTTTATTATTTTAAAATTAGATTAGAAAACAAAAACGTCTCTATTAGGATGATATAGAATTGTATACTCACCGTCACACGCGGGAGAATCTATAAATTCCTTATCCTAACTCTTCTGGGTTTCTAGATGCACATGGCTTGCAAGGTTACACTTCCTCTGATTTTAAATGACAGTCGAACTTCTTATTTGATGACTCGTTCATGTTTGAGAAAAAACAATGTGTTGTCAAATCAACTCGATGGACCCATCATGTTATGGATTAATAAGCTGTATTTTTCATAGGCTTGTAAGATGAATTGAGAAGTATATATCACCTTAATTTTGTTTATGATTTCACTATAAATGAAATAAAAGATGCTAGATATATACGACTGATAAATAACATAAAGGTATTAGATGCTACTATATTACCCCTATAACAAATATAATTGTCATAATTTTTATATAAAATTGGATAAAAAGAATCAAATCCCTCCATAAATTGCTGTATTCAAATATTAAATAAACTATAATTGAAATTCATAATTCAATTTAATTATGCAAAAAGTCACAAGTTTCATGAGGCGAAGGAGCAAGTACAATATTGCTTCTACCAAATCATGGTTGTGTTCTAACTTGTTTCCAAAGAAGTTCCATGAACATCATTTGTTTTAGACCTGACTCATACAACACACTTTTCTTGTTACATCAGGAAGTAACTTTTACTTATACACTATCCTATCCTTACCACTTTAGCACTTCTTAATGTAAACTCTATATTCTATATTGGTTGATAATATTGAGAGATTTGAGAGAATCCTAAGTACTGCAAAACACAAGTTTTGTTTCAAACGCGTTTCAACTCAATGGGCTATATACTTTCCCAGTATCATGTACAGTTAAATACAACAGCTAGCGTAACAAGAAAGCCTCCTGACCTTTAAGATCAGCCTCAGCGAAACAAAATATTTTTCAAGTGTGTAAAAGTGTACCCAATCCATCTTTTGGCTATCAGGTTGCAATGCTTACTTTACTTGCTCCAAGTTAAGTAAGCTAGGTCCCCATATGGTCTGCAAACAGAAGAGAAAGAAACAACACATATACATATAAATACACGTTATAGTATTTGAAATTTTTTCTTCTCAACTCAACAACACATCTTTTGACTCCTAGAAAGTTCTTAAACATTTCTTATTTCACATGCTAATTAAATAACTTGGTAAGAAACACCCAGGAAATCATCTTAATTATTTTCTCTACTGCTGAAAATGAAAGGTTTAGTGTTCAGAGTCTTCCAGGAAACTACATGATATATTAGTTGGGGATAGTGGGCTAACTGATAGGGATATTTCATCACAGTCAACACGATGAACAGTTGAAATCAAATTTTGGAATCAGGTGGAAGGAATGCCAAAAACTGTAGTAATACTTACCTGGGATCAAATTTTGAAATCAAATTTTGGAATCTTTTCATTTTATGTAGTATAATACTTACCTGGGATTTTTCACATGAAGCAACAAGAAGATGACGGAGATCAATACGCAAAAGGAGCCAACAAAAAGATTTGCGAGTCCAAGAAAATCATTCTTTCCACCCAGCCAGCTTGATGTTGACAAAACAATCTTCTTTTTTCCACCAAAACTGTAAGTGTTGTAGTTATTCCATAGGTGGACCACAACAACATCATCTGCATCCAGATCCTCTTCGATTTTACCATAAAGCTTCCGGAAGCTAGGGAGAGCAGCAGTGCGCATCCATACTATGAGATCTTCTTGATCACTCAGCTGAAATGTGAAAAGTACAATGGGCAGCTCAGGTAAGCAGAATAAGACGATGATAACAGAACTCTCATCAATATCAATATAGAAAATAAAAAATGAATCCTTATCACTGTTTTCTATCTGCAGATATAGGGTTTTGTGCCTCTTAAATTGTTTTTCTATCATTCAAACAAACAAAAATTCACGAGGATTACATATGAATCAGATTGTTAACGTGGAAAGATACGTCATGCACATGAATAGATTGTTAGAGGTTAAAGGGAGAACACATTTATGTCAACAGCTTTAAGGTTTGAGGTGAATTAGTTCTTGAAGGTATTTCTCTCCCACAAACCCCTGCCCTTCTCACCCAAAATTTTCTGCACATAGTTGGCATACAAAAATTAAAACTTTATTTTAACCTATATGCTTGTCAATATCCTGGATTATGATAAATGCTGTTCTGATCATTTCTAACCACTCTGGGTGTATCGGTATCAACAAAGAAGGAAATCTATCAAATATATGAAGATAAAGAAAAAGGCATTGCAGCCAAAGCCACAAATAAATTATATTAGCATTATAAATCAAATTCATTGTATTTAACCTTTTTTCTCATAAAAAAAAGTAAGTTAGAAAGACTTAGAAATCAAATCAAATCTGGGCATGTCATAATCAAGAAGGAAGTGCCGCTAGAGAAGAAAATAAGTGAGAAAGACTTGGAACTTACAGGAATATGCGGATCCAGCTTTCCACCACCAATCAAGGACTCATTCTGAAAATTGAATGGGTAAACATGATTCCCAAATTTATGATCACGATCACTCTTCCATGCAATGTTTTTCCTGTTGACCTTCAAATCTGATGGCCCTCGAGTAAATCTATACGTATCGTTGAACAAACTCCATGCTATTAACCCACAAGGTACGATTGGCTGACCATCAGATGACTCTAAAGGTTTACAAGAACTGGTGCCATTGTACCCAAGTCCTTGTAAGAGCTGCTGATCACTTCTACTTTTGACATACCTGAACAAATTTTAAGGACTTCAATGACCATAGCAATCATGTAATAGAAATTGACTATATAAACACTCATGTTTACAGATGTAACGAAGCAAGAACAAATAAAAAACACGTTTTATACATCTGCTACTTGAAGAATTTGAAATGCTTTCAGTTACCCTACATAATAATTCCATATACATCTTCAACCAAATGTCCAGAAAGCATACCAAGAGGTGGGATGAGCTTTCTCATGGTTCATCACACAAATTTTGGTGAACAATAACAAATATAAATTAAGAAAATCTAAACTTAAAGAAAATCCACAACTAATTTTTCAAAGATGACTAAAATGTCAAAGGGAACAAACCACAAAGTCTTCACCCACTAGGAACGATTTGAAAATATCAAGTAGATCCTAGATATTCATAATTTAGTATATCTGAAAATTGTGAATGGCAGGAAAGTAAAAGTAGTTTTTAAAGGGGAAAGAAATGTAGAAATCTAAAATAAATTCAAGAGGACCCAGCTCTCTTAAACTTTTCAGCATTTTATTAAGAGGAAGAACGTAATAATATTGTGACTGCATAAAGGAAGTGAGAACGACTACTTTAGCCATCAAATAACTCAATATCAATTGATAGCTTAATTCTTAATTTAGTTTGCTTTTAGCTTTGCAATCATAATGTCGGGCTGGAGCTCAAGGCCTTTTTGTATAATGACCATTTTATAGCTCAAGTCCTAAAAATTTGTATATGACAGTTCATTATGGTATCTTCTTCCTTTACAAGGAGAATTCATCTACAAGTCCAAATAAAGACATTCAACAAGCAGCAAAGATAATAGAGCAGGTAAGTGAAGTGACAAGTAACAACCAAATCATCTTGAACAGAGCGAAATCCAGCTTAGCTCCAGCATAAATACTCATGATTTTATTGAAATTTCCAAACTTGAGATACTTACAAAATACAGATTACTTTTAAACTATGACCAAGAAACAAAATATTAGATGAGAGGAAAAGAAAGTGAAAGAGACAGAACAAATGGGGAAAATGCAATAACATGCAATAGCTGCATGGTATATAATTGGAAATTAAGCGTCCTCACCTTCGGTGGTTCTGGTAATAATTATCAAGCTGATAATAGATATAAATTGGAGCTCTCATTGGTTTAGGCACCTACAGACAAGTTGTAAACATAGTTAAGGGATTGTAAGCAACATCAACTCTATCAGTTATTCTTTTAGCAAAGCGATTAGAATTTTAGTACCCAATCAAAAAATCTCAATAATAGTTGTAATGGGGAGAAAAAAGAAAAAAGCCAAAAATTTATTGAAAGTGAAGAAGCAGCAGAAGAGCGAGGAAGCAAATATCAGCAACATAATTGAGCAATGACATAGCCATCACCATCTATCACCCCGAGGTTTTTGTAAAATGAAAGAGATATATGTCAAAGCTGTTCTTGGGCCTTTTCTTAATAGTCTAATCTTTTGGGATGAAATGGTATCGGAACCTTTGTAATCACGCGGTCAAAAGATACATTCTTACTTCCTTTCACTCTCCCAAGTAAATTCAACTCAGCTCAAGAATTGGAGACTACTGTTTAGTCCATGCTCTGAGCCAAAAGCCTTTTTTGTGAGTAGGCACATTAGAGATATATATCCAAATTATTTTTTGGGCCATAAATAAAGCAGCTAAAGCTTTTAGGATGAAATGGTCCTTTGTATTTTCCAAAAACCATGATAGCAAGCAATCTTTCCACTTTGCTGACAAGGAGAGAAAAGTTCTAATATAACCAGTAACCTAGAGAATAACCTACTAGTTGTTAGTTAGGGGTTAGAAGTTGATTCTCTAGCATTTATTAATCTTGATGAACTCCCTTGTATAAATACCCAAGTAACGTAGAGAATAAATCATCAGAAACATTTTTCTCTCAATGTTCTGTCAGCTTTAGATCTATGCTTCATTGAATTAGTTCATTGGTTAATAAGAAATCAAGGAAAGAAAGAAAAACGGGATCAAATCTTTTACAGTACAACGTGACCTTTAATTCCAAGAGAATGGCAATGAATGAAAATAAAAGGGGGTCAATTTTATGGGATACAAGTCTTAATTCATCCAAACATGGGGGTGAAAGCGTCCCTAAGTTACCTTCCACCTCAAGGATATGAAGTCTTTTTAGCTCTCCAAAGAGCCATGAGACTACTGACTGATTTACCTAAATGAATTCTGATGGACCTGTAATTTTTGGGCCAATGAAGCTAAAGACTTGTGTGAAGAAAATAAAGACCAAAGATAGTACAACAGGGCTGGTGAAGGCTGAGTTATATGTGATGAGGAAGCTGGAGTGAGGATAGAGGTGATCAGGGGCTGTAACTCATACAAAGGACATGAGGGAGTGAGTTGGAGGTGGAAGAGAGTGTGAGTGAGTTTGGAAATGGATTCAAGGTCTGGTAGGAGCCAAGGGAGGATTTTGGCTTAAGATGAGGATAGCGCCTAGTCTCTCACATACTAGGAGGAGGGAGGAGCTGTGTCTCTTTATTTTATTTACTTATCTTTTGTTGCTATCTTCTGTCTATCATTCACTGTTTACTAGTGTGAGCTGAAGATAAATCTTCTATAACAGCCATATTTCCTTTATTGGAAAGGAGGCTACTTATTATCATTTAATATCAAATTTTTCATTTTTACATTGAACCTCAAAATAACTGGAAATACAATAAAGAAAATGTCAAAAACAGTTAAAAATATTTTTCTAACATCAAAAGCAGCAAAGAGGAAGCAAACCACTGAATAAAAGTATGATAAAAAGGACTAATTATCCACAAAATTTTGACGGCTCGTTCCAGAAAAGGTTTCAAAAAGATCAAACAAAGACTGAAGAGATAGTAACCACTAACTAATGCATTCCAAAGATAAATGATTAATCACCTTTAACAATCGTGAACAATTTTTGGTGATTGAATCATCTTTTATGTATGCAACCTTGTTACTTCTATATTCTTCAGGTACACATTCAACATCATACCTATCCACCACTTCAACAACCTAAAAATCCATAGGTCAAAAGCATATTCCACCGACCATTAAGCTTTTGAAGAGATAAAAGCCAAAATAAAAAAAAATAGCTGCATGCTATTAAAAGAGAATAGAAATGAATTTTACACTATAGGAAGCGCGAAGAGTAACAAACCCAACAGGAATGAAGATGCAACCCATCAATAGAAATGTAGCAATGACCTGCATAGCACATGATGAGATTTAGCATGCACATTTTTATGACATAAAGCATCTATTAATATTCAAATAACGTCAAAGAACTTACTGTTGCTGGTGTAAGGACAGGTTTACAAGCTGGAAGGTTCTGCTGGGTAAACTGATAGAATGCTACAAAGCCACCCCCACAATGACATTAAGTTATATTAAAGAAGCAAAAAGGTTAAGGGTTTTAGAAAGGAAGTTCATATGCAGAGACTTGTCCAAAGGAGAAACATGAAATGCAGTTAAAAGTAAACCACTGCACAAGACTGACTTTCGAGTCTATGCAACAGATAAAATATGCACTAAATTTGATTCATCCTCCAAGTCAAAGCCACTTTAAAAAAAAAAAAAAAAAGACATCATAAATTGCACTGAAACAGTATGTAATATCAGACCCCTTAAATATACTGCAACTAAACGAGTACTTTCATTACAATCTGCTTTGACAGTAGCTAAGCAGACAGTGACAAACTCTCTCATTGACCAAATGGCAGCCAAATCACCAATCTGCACATCTTCAGTAAACCATGGAAACAATTTCTTTTCTTCTTCCTACTCCTGATTTTTTTTTCCTTTCATGCATTCACTTTTGGCAACAAATGAACACCTGCTGGCTCTTACAATAGTCCAGATTGTCCCCAGCATTTTATTTTGCTTTTAGTCTCTAAATTCCTTTATTCTTAGTTCTTAATGTGAACTTGAGATCTGAAGAAGTATAAATAATTGATTTAAACATATAATTACTCCGCCACATCTTCTATAACTGTGTGTTTCTAACAGCGACAACGAAAGTAAAAAAACTAATAAAATAATCTCAATGAAGTCATTAAACACAATGTCCAAAACAAAAATGAACTAACCCCTTTTTTAATTGCTGATGAGAATTACATATGCCTTATCTTAGTAAAAAAGAAAATTACAATCTAGTCTTGAAACTTGAAATAAGTAGAGATGGCTTAATGAAACCATTCCCTAGCATCTCGTGTGTAAGGAACCTATAATCTGATATGTCTAGATGATGTCCTGGTCATAATCCAATCTAAGACAGACCACATCAAATAGAGGAACGGGAAGTTATCAGAAATTATACAAATAAAAACATAAACAAAGAGTTCTCAATTGTGGGCACAAAGGAAAGAAACAATTCAAAAACTGAAATGAGAAACCAAAAAAAAAAAAAAAACACACACCATTACTTCGCCTTGAACGTACTGAGATTGGTTGGGAAGCTTGACCTCCCCTGGCAACTGTTGAAGAACTCCCTGCCTCAACCTCCATTATGACAACTCTCCAAGATTCAAAGATGCCGCTCAACAGACTCACAAATCAACCTTTCCCAGCAATTTCATTCTCCTAACACTGCATTGAAAGTCAAACTTCGGTCAACTAGGAAATAGCTATAATCTGTAATTTAATCGCACAAATTTCCACCTTTGCAAATCCGCGTTTATTCTTCATAAATCAAGATATCAAATTTAGCCACTTAAAATACAGATAAGAAAATTCCCAAAACACAATCTATACTCAGACTTAATAATTCACTGCAATACTCTGACCATTTCGAGCTCAATATAAACGTAAAATAACTCAAAAGATATCCTATTGTTACATACTTCTCATCCTTCATTTGCCTCCCCCATTTTCTCAGCAACTGAATATATTACCTGTTAATTACGTTAATCCCGGGCTTGACCAAAGCACAAGTTGAACTAAATGGCATTTGAAGAGAGATTCGAAATGAAGAAACTGAGTTTCCCGTATGCATAAGTTAGCAAGGCAAAAGATTGCTTACCTAGAGAGAATTAGGAAATACTGAGCACTATATTCTTCTCTTACGGAGCAGGAAGGAAGCGATCACATGGGTAGCGAGCCGCGAGCAAGAGAAGAATCTCAAGGCTCTCCAGTTTTCTGTTTATGAAATCGACGTTTGTGAATTACTTTATAACTATTTGTTGCGTAAGTAATACTCATCTGTCTACCCTTTCTTTTAACTTTTTTTTTTATTTAGACCTCTATTCATCTTTATGCTTTTAGTAACTATTTTTTGGCCATAAAAGATTTGTCTTTATGAGAAAGGAACATTAAAAAAAATTAAAAAAATTGAATTCAAATGCAATATTTAAATTGTATTATTATCTCAACTTTTTATTTCTTATTTTAAATATATAAGGTATAATTTTTTTAAAAAATGTTGTTTAAGCATCATATTTTTTAATCAATTTAATCTCTTTTATTATTGTAATTTCAATTCAACGAAATTATGATAAGTAAAATGTGATGAAACTCTTAAAACTTTTAAAGTTATTTAAAAGAAATTGTAAAGAATGGAAAAATAATAAACAGGCTCTATCTTAATATTTTGACCTAACAATTAGTTAATGTATCCAATTATAAGAGTCAACAGTAAAAAATGATTGCCTGGCTTAAGGTGGGAAATGAGAAATGATTTTAGTTTCTTTAATACTTTCCTTACATGTTAAAATGATGTGCTAGTATATATTCATTCCAAGCTATTAGGGAACTGAATATAAAATTTGCAAATGATTTAAACTTTAATAAAATCATATAAATTGAGATTGATGATTGAAGCTAGGCAATCCCTGAACCGAAGCAGAGAGGAAACATGCATGAATACATCTTACAAGTTCTTGGGACATTCTTAGGAAAAGTTGATGGCCCAAGAGAACTGGCTAGCTCAAAAACTTGTGCTCAATCAAAATTTAAATAGGAAAAGACTTGAGTTAAGAAATAAAAAATAAAAAACTATAAAGATGTTTGCCATCAAAGTTTTGAATGAAATTTGCTACGTCTAAAAGTAGGCTTTCTAAAGAGTCAATCATTTGCTGCTGCGATAGATGAATGTTCACTTGTCATTCTTCTAGTTGAACTTGATACGTCCTTTGAGATAGGCATGAAATTCATTAACAATCCAACCACCACTTCCAATTTCACTTATGGAAACACTGCTTTTCCAGCATCGCTCAAATTGTGCATCCGGAGACACTCAGTTTCAATCCAGCTCTTGCCAGGCATCTTCTTCACCCCTCTATCTTCCATTAACTTTCTGATCTCCACAGCATCATTCCATCGGCCTACTGCTCTATAAATGTTACCCAGAAGAACGTAGCTTAGATGGTAATCAGGTGCCAGCTCGATCATCTTCTTCGCAATTCTCTCCGCGGTGATGGAGTCTGAACATTTGGTGCATGCTCCAAGAAGAACTGCCCAAAGTGATGAATCATATCTACAATCTGCATTTTCTAGTAAGTTTTCAGCCTCTTCTATCAGCTCAGCTCGGCCTAAAAGATCGATCATGCAAGTGTAATGCTCAATGCCATGTCCAATCCCATAGTCCTTTGTCATTGAGGCAAAATACTTTCTCCCTTCATTAACCAACCCCGCGTGACTACAAGCAAAAAGAACAGCAAGAAAAGTTATGTAGTCAGGTTTCATCCCCTCTTTGATCATCTTCTCGAATAACTCAATTGCTTCTCTCCCTCTTCCATTCTGAGCAAGCCCACCGATCATTGAGTTCCATGTTATCACATTTCTAACTGGCATAAGTAAGAACAATCTCTGTGCAAAATCAATGCAGCCACATTTTGCATAAACATCAACTAAGGCTGACTCTACTATAACATCTCTCCACCCACCCCTTCGTATGTACAGGCAATGAACCTCTTTTCCCTGTCTTACGGCTGCCAAAGCCGAACATGCTCGAAGAATAGTCCCAAAACTGTAAAGATCCACCTCTTTCATTTCCCTAACAAGATTGATCACAGTTTCATATTCTCCATTTTGACAGTATACACCGAGCATAGCAGACCAGGAAATTGAATTCTTATTGCTCATTCTATCAAAAACACTCTTGGATTCGCCAATAGAGCCACATTTTCCATACATGTCCACAAGACTACTCTCAACAACCACATTTCCACATAGCCCTGATGTAACAACTTTAGCATGAACCTCTTTGCCCAGCCTTGACCTCCCCAAATTAGCACAAGCTGTCAACACTGACCCAAACGTAAATCCATCTGGGGATAGCCCATGGTTTCTATGCATAACATAAAAGAACCCCAAAGCTTCCTCAAACAAATCATTCCTTGTTAATGCTGAAATAACTGATGTCCAACATATTGCATCAGGCTCAAGCAATTCATCAAACAACA
>QFDD01005738.1:0-10215 GCA_006871305.1 Vachellia collinsii | reverse complement strand
ATTTATTGTCATTAAAGGGTTGGCCAATGTTTCTATGCATAAGGCCTAAATAAGTGCTTCAAGTGTGCGATTTAATCATAAGAGCTTTGTACTCCTCTCCTCCTCCTCTTGAATTCTGTTTTACTTGCTGAGTCCTATTACTTTCTGCTAGTTTTGTCTCCCTATATTCTTATAAAAAGAATCTATTTAATCCTGTGGAGTGCCGTAACTTGCTTTACCAGTAGCCGTGGAATAGCTCTTAAGGAAAGTGTCATATGATGCAACTCGGGTTAACTATTTACTTGTAAATATTGCTGCCAATAGGATGAGTGCAATATTGTAGAAGAGCTGAATGATCCATTGAATTATTTCTAAATTCTTGTGCTGCCTACAACAACCGTATTAGTGTTTCTGGAATAAAAACTGTGTGTGTGTGTTACTCACAAAGCCAATGTCGCTCCTATTATCTACGTCAATTTTAATTAGAATCAACATAGTTGTTAAACATTTTCTGAAGAAATAAGCAAGTTTTATAGATTCTTTTACTTTCATTGAAACCCACGCAGTATATCTAATTTAACTTTGATATAATTATGAAAATGCCACCAATCTTTGAATGGCTTAGCTTATATAGAGACATGTGTTTGATATAAATATTCATACTTTTTTAGATGATTAAATTAACATTAGAGAATATTTTAATGCTCGACATTACGTCCCCAGAAATTTAAAAACTATTAATGAGCTAGGTGAGTAGCATATTATAGTCCTCCTCAAAACAATCATGAATACTTTGGTTTTCCACATATATCCTTTGTAAGACCCCTATTTTATAATATACAATTTTTTTCATAACCAAATTTAGATATGAATTGAGCAAGCGACAACAATACAATTTAGTTGCAAATTTTTTTTCTATAATGCAACAAAATTTAAAAATAAGTCCTTGACAACAACTAATGATTTTTCCTGTCCTTACATGCTCTTGTCATAAAATCTTTCCTTGAAACTATTTGTCAAATATAGAAAATAGAAAGAGATTAGATTGGAAACAAAGATTAAATATTATTATTGCAATGGATCTTATATATCTTCAAGAAGTTTCTCAACTTAGAGTGACTAATAGAAATCTGAAAACTAGTGATGTCCTTTTGGATTATGAGATGAACCCTAAAATATCAATTTTTGGATTGGCAAGAACTTTTGAAGGAGTGCAAAATCAAAGAAATACAAGATGGATAATGGGCACATAGTACGTATTAGTTGCAACTTGTTTAGTTTTAGCTTTATTTTTTCTTTTAAATTAATATTTATATTTTTTTTAAAGAATATTAGTTCATGGATCACTCAACTACTACTTGAATTAATTGAAAACAGTGGTTATATGGCTTCCAAATATGCTATAGAAGGACTATTTTTTGTAAATCATATGTTTTTAGTTTTGCAGTTCTTTTACTAGAAATCCTATGTGTGAAAATGATTAGCAGTTTCAGTCCCTCTAAACATGGTCATAGTCTTCTCTTTTATGTAAGTTATTTTGAAAATCTTATCTCATCAAGAAATTTTGATTTTACAAAAATCACCCAATTGTAGGACATTTATTTTTTTCAAATGGCAAATTTTGCGATTGCTTGCAGGCTTGGGATTTGTGGCGTGAAAGAAAATGTTTTGAATTGATTGACCCTATGCAAGAAGATTCATATATAGCAAATGAAGCTGTGAAGTGCATACATATTAGTTTGCTTTGTGTTCAAGGAGATCCAGCAGATAGGCCAACTATGTCTCATGTTGTCGCCATGTTTGCAAGTGACAGAATGACATTTCCCAACCCTAATCGTCCTGCATTTTCAATAGGAAGAAGGGTCATAGAACATTCATCTACTCCAAGAAATTCCAAAGATGCTTCTATTAATGAGGTAACGTTGTCTGTCATCAACCCCAGGTGACAAGACTAATTCGATACATGACATAGATCCTCTGTATCAACTGCACAATCCAAATGAGAAGAGAGATACACAGAATGGTGTGCACTTCTTCAATAATTAACTGATAGTAAATTCTGCTAAATACCCATTGATTTCTAGAATTTGGATATTCTCTGTGGAGGAAGCTCCTCCTTATATACTCTATACTGAGTTATACAAACTTATTCATAGCCTCTATCACTGACAGGTATACAAACTTTCTTTCCAAAATAAAAAGCAACTAATAAACACGATGGACTTTGGGTTGGACCCCACCCTTTTGATGGACCAGACTATTTGATTAAAAGAAAGAAAGAATGAAAGCTTCCTCATTAAATAGAAAATTAAATGAGTATTTAATTCCTTCCCATCTCGCTCTCTCCTTGTTATCCATTGGCTGTACAACTTAGTTTAAGGTTGTAGTAGTTTAAATCCTACATGGGCTCCAGTAGTTCAAGTAACATCCTTCGTTTTGACACTATTACTACGCATCTGAAAGCGCTATGGTTAAGAAGAATTGTTACTTAAATCTCATAAATTAAAATTGGCATTCTTATCCTTGTTATTTTCAGTTTAATGGCCTGACTTTAAAAAATTATAACTAATACTAGAAAAATCATATCAAGGTGTTCAATTATTCTATTGGAAACTCTAGATGTCTGTAACATGGAAAAAATATCATTCTATCCTTATAGTACTCATATTAATGCAGTTAATTAATTTCCACAACTTAATCTGCTTTTAGATAGATTTTAACACCTAACTTTAAAAATTCATAACTCAATCTACAACGTCCAATTGACCTGATTTGGGTGTGTTTATGTTTAGCTTTTGGAAAATAGTTTATAAAAAAAAGTGATAATTAAAAGTGATTTTAAAGAATAGATTTTGGGTAGAATTTGTTAAAAAAAAAGTGATATTAATAAATAAAATGTTTGAATGAATGCTATTAGAATCAATTGTTTATTTGTAAATTACTAGAAAGGGCAATGTTATAATTAAATAAAGTACACATTTAATGTATATTTTCATTTTCATATTCATTTATTAAATAGTAAATACATAATGCACAACACCCACACACACACACAAATATACATATACATGAGAAAAATTTATTATTTATATAATTTTTTTAATATATATATCCATAATATATAGGGAGAATTGGGGATAATATAAAATAATTTTCCAAAAATAAAAATCCATGTCAAAAGTACAATTCAATGAAGAATAATATTATCATTTGTCAATAGCCAAAAGTACTTTTTTTACTCTAAAAAGCTGATTCTTCCGGCTTCAATGAAACCATATTTTAACATAATTAATCACGTTTTAAATTTCTCAAGGTTTGAAAAAACTGAACTAGGCACTATCCAGTCAAGATAGTAGTTTATTTGTTAGTTGGTTAGATCAGGATAATCTCGGTGTTAGATTGATTGTATTAAAATAATAAATAATATAATCTAATTCATAATAATATATTTTATTTTATAAAATCCATTGATTAAATCTTGAATAATATTTGACTTTACGAATATTTTAAATTTTGAGAATCTGATTAAATATTAATGATTTAAAACAATTGGTCTAAAATGAATTTATTTTATTTTATTTCCTTTTGAGTGAAGTAAATTTATGTAAATAAAATTTAGGGGATTAAATGATAGTTTTGCCATTTTTTTTAATTAATGAGAACGTAAGCCCATCATGAGACGCAAACAAAACCCTTCAAATTCCTCTTTCACAGCCCACTTGTTATGTTGAATAATTAATTTATTTGAAAGTTTTACTGAATGCTTGTTCAATATTAGAATTTAGTTATTATTTGTGAAGGAAGTTCCTTATGTTCTATTTAAATATTTGTAAATAATTAATTGAATTTTATGGGTTGCACAAAAATAGTAAACTTGCTGTGAAACAATTTAAAAGCAATTTATTTTCATATGAAACAAATTATAAAAGAAAATCAGTCCTGTTGGTGCTAGGACAAAGAGTGGCATTTATTTATTTAAAGTCAATAAAAGGGAATGATGTAGCATAGGGGAAGGCAAGCATGCGTCTTAAACGTTATAATAATTTTGGAATTTGCCAAAAGTCATAAGAAGTTTCCCAACAAATAACATTGGAAAAAAATTCTTATAGTAGGAGTTTGGCATTTATCATCCAAAGTTTGAGGATAACAACATGACAATTTTGGTTTCCAAAATTTAATATAAAAAAATTACTTTCATTGTACATATAAGTACTCCTAAAAGATGGATATTTGATCCTTTACAAAAGTTGTAAAAGATATAACCCCTTGAATCCTAAATATAAAATTAGACAAAATATTTGTTTTGATCTTAAAGATAAGATTTTAATTAAAACTTCAATTTGTCTCTCAATTTTTTAATATCCCTTTAAATTATTCCTATTAATCTTACATGGTAGAAAGGTTTTCATGATTATAATGTACATGATTAAAAATGATTTTTAAGCAAAATAACAAACATTTGTTATAAATAATTAACTTAATTGATTTTCTTGCTATTCGAAATATTAGTTATCTAACATCTTATATTAATGTTAAGCATTTTCTTTTCTTTTCTTTTCTTTTTTTTGTGAACACCAATGAACAGTAGTATAAACAATTCTTATGTTCTTTCATTCCACATAATTTAGGATATTAAGAGCATATTTGAATTAGCTTTTAGAGAATAGTTTCTGTCTCGATTTACGTAAAAGTTATTTTAGAAAAATAGATTTTTGGAAAATAGGTTTTAAAAAACTGTAAAGAATAACTTTTAAAAAACCATAATTTACACCCACAAACTACGAATTTGAAAGTTAAAAACTATTCTACAAAATCTAAATATATTTGTTTACCATTTTTTGAAAATATGATTTTGAGCCAAAACCATGGTTTTGAATTAAGCGCCAAACATGCTCCAAGCCATCTTGGTCCATTTTGAAAAGATCCTTTTCATAAAACAATGCATGTAGTATAATTAACAATTATTAAATAATTAACCTTGGTTATAAAAGAATTTGTCTATCGCTTTCAAAAACTCTATGTTTTATCTATCAAATTAACACCTTATGATCCAGGACACAACATCACCCACAAATTCACACATTAAAATCCAGGGTACAAACCGCCCACAACTCCACTAAATAAATTCATATATAAGACTAAGGGCACAATTAAAATAAGGGTTACAACCCAACCCACTAATCTCCATCTTTCCACAATGTAACCCAAACACACGGGTTCAGATACAAACAATTATCCTTTCAAGAATAAAATTAGAGTAAATCAAAATATGATGACCCTAATAATGGCAATATATAAACAATACAATTCTTCAAAAAGATTTCAGAGGCATACAAGGTTACAAATGCTTATGCTTCTGCCTGCTTTCCTTGACCCCTATTCTGAAGAGAGGTATCGCCTGAAAAAAAGTTAATACCACGGGGTGAGACATTACGTCCCCATAACAAAAATTAATCTATAATATATACAAGAAAGGAATGTAAGCCAACGAAGCAGGTTTATCAATAGTCACTTTAATAATTTCAATAATAAAATCAGACATAATACTTTCAATACTTAAACCTGTCCCCACTCATTCATCCTGCTCCCCCTTATATCTTCTGGACATGGTACAACCTATCAGTGCTAGTATACCCGGCTAAAGGTTAGCTAGTCACTTTAAGAATATTGTCCCCTTCCATGTCACCACCAATATACCATAACAGGAAGGTGTACACCCAAGACACTCAACTCAAATCCGGGCTAGGAATGAGAGAGCCGATGGGCACACAATTCAATCGCATCTCTTCCACACAACCGAATATATCCCATAACACAATACAACATATTCAATGCAATATACTTTTCTTTTATCAACAATTCACAACAAATAAAATTATGCATAAGTCACAATCATTTCAACATCAATATTATCAATTATAATCACATCTCATACATATACAATTGGAAAATACACTGCTTCACTAAAATTGGTAAATATTCAAACATATGTATGCTTTTTCAAAAACACATATAAATAATATAAAAGAAAGTTAGGTCTCAAAAACACCTTACAGTCCATAAAATGCATATAAAATAAATTAATCCTGGTTACCTCAACTCCAAGCTTAACCTTGAATTCTTTAGAAGCCAAGAGTACAATTCACAATTCCGAATCACACACACCAATCTACGCAATAATATAGAAACAAATTTAATACATAATTAACCAAATTAAAAGTTTTGGATTAATTACCCAAAAGTACAATTTCGTATTCTACTCTCAATCAATTATTCTCATTTCAATTTTATACTTTTCTTAACTCAAATAATTAATTTGAATCAGAATTTAACATCAAATACATGTTGTTACAAAAATGCCAATTTGAAATTTAGATTTTCAACATAAGATATCAACAACACTCCCAATAACTCTAAATAAGTTGTTTAATACAATTTTAATCTGAAAAATAATTCTGAAATTGAAAACAATGGATCTGGTACAAAAAAATTATTATAAAATCATAAAATAAATAAATCAAAAATCTAACCTAATAAAAACTATCTATTAATATCCTTCTACATTCCTATAATTTTATATTGTCAAAAATTATAACTTTTCAAAATTCAAACACTAAAAAGTTTCTCTAATCAGAACAAAATTATCACCATTTGAAAGAGAAAAATATATAGAACAAGTTTTATAAAGAAGGTTTAGTAATTAGGAAGAGTTTTACTTACCAAAATAAACTCTAAAAAATAAAAGTGTGTAACAATGGAGGGCTGACGGTAGAAGAAGGAAGGAGACGGAACGCCACACGTAGAGGTAGGGTTAAAAGAAAAGAACGCTCTCTCATCTTTTTAATAAGAATTAGCTAAAATTACCACATATGGCCCAAAGGAAAAATTTACAGTATAAAACCCCATGCTCTCATTCTTTCCTGTTTCTTTTTTCCCCCTTTCCTTCCCTTTATTTATCTTATTGTTATTATATTTTTTTTTCACACATTTCATTTATTCTATAATACCAAAATATATTTAAGTGAATTATATTAATTAAATAAATATAAGATAATTTTTAATTATAATAAAATAAATATTTTCTAATAATAATTTTAAAAATAAAATTTTTAGGACGTTATAAATTTGAAGTTGATGGTATTGCATCAGGGTGAAGAACGGTCTAGCAAGTACGTTTATGCAGGGAAATTTTCATTGAAAGACCAATGTAGCAATTTAAAATTAGTTTTTGAAATTTCAATCAACTCAACACTAAAATGAAATTAAATTTTTGGGTGAAAAGACATTGTTGCCCTTGATTTTTTTATTTTTTTTGATAAAAGGCCAACCATCACCTGGTGCTGGAGCACATGTGATGGTCGGCCACCGAAGTTCTAACAATCAGAAAAATAATTACAACTATAATAAGGAAATTTGCAACAATATAAGGGAATTTACAACAATACATAAAAATTAACCATTCTAATTGCCTAATTTCTCAACCTAATTTACAATTATTATTAGCAAATTTACAATAATACATAAGGAAATTTACAACCACAAATTAATGAGAAAATTAGTCTCTTATGTGAAATAAGAGTTGCTAATTTAGAACAATAAATTTTCGCAAAAAAAAAAAAAAACAAAGGAACTTTAGTGTCACATCCCTTTTAGCTTGACATGTTAGAATGGGATTTTATTAAAAATTTAAAACTTTTTAAAACAATTTTGATCCTTGAACTTGTGGGTTATAGGCCCACCACATTTCCACTATGCAATTGCATTCTATCTCATTATTATGTACATAATTTGTACAATTATATATACATCTCCGCTTAAACTAATAAGGCTTATACCAAAACAAATCATTGACTAATAATTAAATTAGCATTATATGTAAAGGGATTCGTTCATGTTCCTCTTCATTATCCATTGTTTTCACCCTCTACATGTCCCTTGTCACCTTTTATATACCTCTTAAACTATCCGCTTTAGCTGTATTTAGTGGAAAGAGAGCATAAAATTCGAAAATCTCCATAGAAACTACAGTTTATCATATAATTATATATATATTCACAATCATATAAAAACAAACCACATGTTTATACGGATATCATTTCACATAACACCCTACATTTTCGGAGGGTTCACATATCGATTCACATACCCTACATCTTCAGAGGGTTCACATAATACATCTACACTTTCAGAGGGGGTCCAAGGGAAAACATTCCCAAGGGATTTCATCACATCATGCATAACATATATGGCACAAACAAGCATGTATAATTAAATACATAAGAATAAGAAGTTTCTACTCATCTACCTTCGTTTACCTTTACCTCTTTCAGCAAATCCATTTTCCAGAACTCCTCGGGGTGCTTAAACAAATGGAAAATTCTAAAAGCATGCACGTATAATATTACATTAATTATACGTTTATCAAGTTTTATTTACCTCCTCTTTCTTTTTTAATCCCATTTCTACCGCTTTACATTATTAACTTATTTTAACATTTGAATTTTTCAATAACTTTGAAAAATCCTATCTTATTCCATGCAAGACCAAATGCAATAGTCTAAGCTTCCATTTGAAGCTCTCATTATTCTCTTTCAATCATTTAAACATTCAAACTTTATTTAATTCTTGTCAAATACTCCAAGAAATTCTAAACTTAACTTCACAATATATATATATATAGGCACCCGTCAAATGCACATGTATTTTATATATGCGTACCGTTAAAGCTTTAAGAAGGATTAAGCAGTGGCATAATTTTGTCATAAACCACTTCAATTTATAAAATCCTTTCTTCTCGTAAAAATTTCTAGCAACTTGAGAAATCCTTTTTACAAATTAATCATAATCAAATCCTAAATTTTAAGGATAATCCCAGGACTATTCCTCTTTGTTAGAAGCTCATGATTACAGCTCAACCATTCGGTCTCCAAGATTTTCCCTTCATATGTAATTTCCTTATTCACCTTAACACTTACTCATGTTAATACCTCAATTTAGGTTCCCTTGCCAATATCCTTCTATTATTTCTTTGAATTTTTGCCAATTAGCAGCAAAATGTAATCTTGATCCATTTAACCCTTAATTCAAAATTCCATTTCCAAACAAATAACATATCCTTTCTAATTCCCTTAACTTAGGCATGCATATATATATATATATATATATTCAAACTTTAACCCACAATAAATCCTCAATTGCGATTTATAAAGTATATATATCTACATATGCATGCATGTTTATGCATACACGCTCAGGCACAAAATGAAGGCACTTTGAGCCACTATTTTATCACTTTAGGAATCCAAAACAGCAGCAGACTTGTTTGTTCCACTCTCCTTCATACATGATTTCCTTGAAATTTGGCCAACCAGTGCCAAAATTTCTTTAAACAAAACCTTCTCAATCTTTTAAACATTCCTATGTCAACTTTGACACTTGAACTGCTAGCTATTCATCTAGGAATCCTAATTAGTAATAATGATCAGTTTTTCACTATTAAAAACGTTTCAACAGCAGCCCAACATATTCTAAAAAAAAAATAACATTTATCCAAACCCAACACATAGAGCACTTGAACTCCCCATTTGAAAGTCATCTTCAATATTCCATTAAATTCCAAATCCCAAACTCAGGGGAGTATATATATACAAATAGAGCTTCGGATCAATGTCGCCAGAAGCAAGTAGTATGCCCACGTGTTTCAATGAGATGTAATAAATAACAATTTCATTTCAAACTGGCCATCAACATATAAAGGAAATCGAGTGAGGCTTGAAGACCAGTTATTGAATCAGTTGGTACACACGCGCAGGAGTGAAATCAATAATTGAATTCATTTGATATCAAGAGCTTGTCCTCAATTCCATGTCCAACACACACATATTTATATATATATATATATATATTTAGCTTGTAGCCCTTTCCAATCTCCAGGATACTCATATATATATATAAACATTCACAGTCCCACTCACACATATATATATATATATTTATACTGAAATTCCAGATTTCAAATGCATATTTATACATACACAGACACGCATACATGTATATATATTTCCAGCTTTCCAACATTTTTTCCAGCTCCCTTCTTGAAAATCAAGAGCTTCTGTTTCAGTCCATCAGTGCCATCAACAATAAACGGATATGTAAAACCTTAGATTGACCCAAATTAGAATGGAAAAATCAATATGCATGCATTAAGTCGCCATTTTACAGACCCTGAATTTATTT
>QFDD01005737.1:0-10587 GCA_006871305.1 Vachellia collinsii | reverse complement strand
TCGAGTTTTAAAACAGGGAACTCGAGTTTTGAGATAACTTTTATTCAGACTCGAGTTCCTTTAAAAGTTTCACATTTCTAAAGCATTTTTCAACACTCGAAACTCGAGTTTTAATTTCCAGAACTCAAGTTTTGATATAACTCGAATCAAAACTTGAGTTCTCTTGAAAGTTTGAGATTTTGAATCTACTTTTAAACACTGTAACTCGAGTTATAAAACACGAAACTCGAGTTCTCTCAAACATTTCATTAAAACTCGAAGATTTTCAAAAACTTTCTGAAAACTGATAATCCAAAACACAATTTCAAAAACATATTTGTCATCATCAAAACATTATCTCAACATATTTAACACAATCATTCATTCCCATATAAGTGTAAAATTGGCCAGCACCTCCCTTTAGGGTTTCAAATCCAAAAATTCATACAAACATAAAACCAATGCAAACCAATCACCAATATGTTCTAAATCATGCATGGAGTTGTTTTCTAACAACTATTTCATCTAAATCACACTCTTTCTCACTTTCTCTCTCTAAAACGTTAACTTTCCAGCAGCAAATATATAATTTCAACCAAAATTAGACCAATAGAAAGGAAGAGGAATGCTAGAAATCAAGGAATAAGGAAGATTACCTATTGAAATCACAAGTTACATTTGATTTTTGGATGAATTTCTTCTCTTTTTCCTCTTTTCTTCTAAAGCGACTCTTCCTTCTTTCTTTCCTTGCTCGGCTGACCTTGTGAGCAGAAAAATAGAGTGAAGAAAAGTTTTGAAATGTCTAATATAAAGTGGAGCACATCTGTAATTAGTTTAGGTCTCACTTTCTATTGATAAAGTAATGTTATACTGATATATTATATCACTTGTTTATGATATTTATCTCTACTTTTCGCTCTTGAAATAAGACTATCACAAGTTGCACGATATAGATCCCATAACTTACTTTACAAAAACTTTTGTTTTCCTTAAAGCTACTTTGTTTTGCGGGAAATACTTTTTGGGAAACCTATTATCACCTAATCATTTTAGGGTCATTAAAAATTCCCAAAACTCATATGATAATTCCATGATTTTTCTTTTCTCATTTTACTTTCTAGAATGCATTTAATTAATTTTCAAAAGAAAACCCTGATTCAAGGATTTTTGGGTCTTTTCCTTTTGTTCTAGTAAACTATTTCTGACTTTCTCTTTGAAACAATTTTATAAATTTTTGAGGAATTTTTTCTTACTTTGAAATCAAATATTTAAGGCATCTGAATATTTTAAATAATTATATTTAACTGAAAATTAATTAATCAATTAAATATTAATTAATTAGTAAAAATTCATTTTGAAGTCATTTATGTCTTTTTTACCCCTATTCTGCCTGAAATATTGCTTAGGGAATTAATTCCGTTATTTCTAAATTCTTGGGGCATTTTTTTAATATCCAGGTCAAAATTATCAAAATACCCCTGAACTTTTTTCAAAATGATCATTTTATCCTTACTTTCCATACATTTTTCAAAATGACATGTCTACCCTTCATTTTTCTTCCTTATTTCACATGTGTCATTTCTTTCATTTCCTTTTACTTTTTGGGTCCTTAATTAATTTGTAGCTACTTGTTGAGCCTTTATTTTTAATTATATAAAATACGGATAGTACACCTTTCTTCAACAATTTTTATTTGCTATTTTAGATTTGATTAGGCCTAATTTGGCATCCGACAATTTTTTTGGTTCAATTATGTTGGGTTCAACAATTTGACTCAGCTGAGAGCTTCTTTTGCTTCTCCTTCTAATTTTTTTCAACAAATTGGAGTTTGTTCAAGATGGATTGATTTCAATTTTCAATTGAAATGAATTATTTCTAGTTTGATTGTTAAGCTAGGTTGGATTTTCACCAGTGGTAAATGTTATTCCTACGGATTATGAATAGTTGATTGGGTTTAGGCGGGAGAAATTTTTTGTAGAAGGGTACTTCAAAAATTTCACATTTTAATAGCATATAAATTAAAAAAGAATATAACTTTTAGTCTTTAATATGAGATCGGTTGATTAATTTAGGAAAAAAGTTAAATAATTAAAGAGGATATGAGATTCAGATGTCCAATGCCCTTCAGAGAAAAGTTTTAGGACATTCCTTTAACTCCTATATAATTTAGTCAACTAACATTGACTTTTAGATTTGTTAACGTAAAAGTAATATTGCCCCTTTTTTTTAAAACTTTGGGGCAAAATTGTGCATTTCAAAACTGTCACAGTAGAATTGCCCTCTTGAAAACTTCCATGTATCTGATATCATTCAAAGAAAACTTTAGGATAATTTTTGTCTTTAACCCTTATATATAATAACTTAAAAGTTTAAATATTAATGCTTGATAACGATTGGAAACCATCAAGCAAGACAAAAAATAACTGATAAATATGATCTTTTTTGTAGCAATGGAACGGTGTTCAGTAAAAAGATTGAAAATCTTTGCACTCCCTAAAAGTTTCATGACCTAATTAGTTGACAAAATAGCACTTTCCAAATTCAATTTTACTTTCTTGTCTTAGCTTTTGAGATAGCGGGCTGGATTCTTTTTTCTTTCTAGAGATTTAATCCGAATACACTTGAAACAAACAAAGTAAATATAGATAAATAAATTAATAAACAAATAAATAAGAGCACATCATCAATCATATGTATTCACAAAAAGTAATTAAGTAGCAACGTATGTAAGAACACTTATAAACAACACAACATCCAGAGTATCAAAAATAAATGAATTATGTATATAATATCTCTCAATGAGAGGGAGAAAAGGAGTTGAGTATGCTGATGTGATGCATGAATCCCAAAAATTACTTCTGTGGGACTGATCTTAAAAGTAAGACATTCTATCATGATTGATTTATGAACTTCTTCTTCTTTCTTACTACATGTATGTAGAAGACTTCATTTGAATAAAATAATGAATTAGACGTCAAGTGACAAGAGGGTAGGGGCAAGTTTGATGATATAGAAATTAGAGGGGCAATTTTGATGATAAGAAAGGAGATGGGCAATTTTGAGGAGGATGACTTCTTTGGCTCTTTATATATCGGAGCTTCTTTGGACTTCCTTCCTCCTAAGTGGTTGAAAGCGAGAGAGCGAGAGAGATTGCATGAGCACCAGAGACCATAGTCCAAGTCTTGAGAAAACATCAATCAGAGAATCTTATTTCCAATTGAAATAACGATTTTGGATTCAGAATTCAGCTTCCATGTCTTCTGATCGTTATGCTTTTGAAGCTCTTTTCCAATTTCCTTCTTCAACCTCTGAGTTCGTCTCCAATGGAGGCCATGACCTTCCCTTTATTTCCTCTTCTCCTTGCCATTTCCCACTCCATCAAGAAGAAACAGAAGAAGAATCTCCTTCTCTTGATCCATTTTCTCCTTCTTTCTTTTCCTTCTCACCTCCAAGCACCTTCCTTCAAAATCTCAGCCTTCACCACCATTCCAAAACCATCCTCTCTCATCTTCCAAACCCAGAAACAGAGTTCAGAAATTCCTCTGTTCTTGATGAGAATAACGTAGAATCCAACATTTTTCCGTGTTCGGATTATAGCCATAATCAGAACTTAGTTTCTCAGAGTTACAACAACAGAGATTCTGAACATGTGTCCGAATTCATCATCCAAAGGAGCTTCAGCAGTAAATCCTTTGATGGTAAATCCAATTTTTTCTTCCAAACTCATCCCTACGAAACTTCATTTATTCAAAATCAGGCCTTGAGCTCACCAGATCACACTTTATTCATTCCTCAAATGAGAAGAGTATGTAGTACTGGAGATTTGAAGGTAGCCTTATTCTTATACTCTCTCTCTCTCTCTCTCTCTAATCCCCTGTTCTTCCCTGTTTTGCTCTGCTTCAAGCTTCTTTGTTTCATTTCTCTCTCAGAATATTCAAGAAAATCATAGCTCACAAATGGAAGAAACAAGCTTCAAAGTTGGACGTTACAGTGTGCAACAAAGGAAGGAGAGAATCTCTAAATATAGAGCCAAGAGAAGCCAGAGAAACTTCAACAAAACCATCAAGGTACATAAAAAAATCTCTAGATACCTTATCGAACTAAATAAACGTATTAAGATCAATTTACTCTGTTTTAGTTTTGTTGAATCATACTTATGATTAAGAAGAGATTAAATAAGAGTGAATGACAACTTAAATTGTTCCTTTACTTGCATTATGGCAGTATACATGCAGAAAGACATTGGCTGATAATAGACCTCGCATACGTGGAAGATTCGCAAGAAACGACGAGACCATTGATATTGCGAATCCCAAGGCTCCATTTTCAACGAGAGATGAAGACGAAGATGTTTTCTGGGTAAGTGATTGTGTTTATGCATATATATAGAAAAATAATTATGTAAAGTTATTTATATGATTATGTCAAATTCTTCATTACTATGACAGTGGCCATAGGACCTATGGTTTATTGTAATTGAAGAACATAATAGAGTGAATATAAGGAGTTTCACTAAGCATGTTATATATATAATATACACATATAATGTTAATTGCCTTCGAACAAGTTGGCGATATTTATTATCGGTTAAAATAGCAAAATGGTGATAATTGGGAGAGATTGTGATGCAGATTGAAGGATTGAATGAAGAGGCAGAGGATGAAAGAGTGAAAGCACAACAATATGTGAATAACTTTGGAGCTTACTCAGAGTTTCAGTACTGTGGGATTTGAGAGCAGAGGCTCTTTTCTTTTCTTTTTATTTTTCTTTTTTTAATGAAAGAGCAGAAGCTCTTTTCTGGAATTCACCTGGGTTGGGGATGAAGAAGAAAGGGAAATTAGATTTAAAGACCCAATGTTAATGTTTTAAGTTTTTTTCAATTTTGATAATTTAATACTTGGGGTCTTTGGATGTAATTTTCTCATAAGAAAACAAATTGGACCTTTCTAGTTTCTCCCTTTTATTTTTAAATTTTGGGGGTAAAGAGCAATTGTTACCCTTAGGTATTTAATAGCTCAATGTTTCCACATATTTGTAAATAGTGCAACTTTTTTCCAAATTAATCAGACCTATAAGTTTGATTGTTGCCTAAACTAATTATACTTAAGTTACATGGATATGAGACACAATCCTAACCGGGGCCAAGTAATTGTCAAATGTTTTGGTCTGTGAAATTCAGGTTACATTGTGCCATTTTGAAAAAGTTGGAAAAACATTATGCTATTAAAATACTTGGAAACAATAATTACTCTTTGCTCGACACTCCAAAAATATAATTACAATTTAATCCTTCAGTTTCTAAGGTAATTCCCAATATGTGAAAATAGGTGGTTGTTGTTGTTTTTATTTCTGGCCAATTAAAAATGGGTTGTTGGTTAAAGGTTGAATGTAGCTCTTAATTTGTTTATATCAGTCGCCAGCAATATGCAATATGGATTCGTATTCTCTTTTTCTTTTCCTCCCCACCAATCCGATGTCTCCCACTATGATTAGACGTGTTCATATTCAATAATGATACTTAGAAATGAATGGCACTATAAAATATATAAAAATTTAAAGAGTTGTACGGCTTAACAACAGGGTCTAATTTCCCATTATTTTATTCTCCATGAGAAATAGTTTCAGTCTCGTTAGAAAAATAAAATGGTAAACTTAATAAGGTACAATTATGGTTTACATTACTGTTTGACTTATATTTTAGGGAGAATTTGGGATAAATCCCCCATTAGAGAATTAATTAGAGAATAAGACCTGCCATTGAACTCTTATAAAAGCTCAGTTATATAACATGGAAGTTCAATTGCACAACGTGAAAATTTAGTTGCACATAAGGTGGAAGATGAGTTTCATATTGTGAAAGCTCAGTTGCATTTTGTGGAAGATCTCATTCTACAATTAATTTTTAAATGGAAGACTTATTCTTAATTCTCCCTATATTTTGTAGATGTATATTTTATATTATACTGGAATCAATATATAGGATTTTAGGTTGCATGAAAATTTAACTTTTTGAACTTTGTTTGCCAAAAAGTTTTTTAAATACATATAGTATCAATAGGAAAAAATTATTAATTATTAGTTTTATAAATATTAAAATAGTTTTAAATCTTTTTTATTTAAAAATGCAGACACTAGCTACCTGAACCTACAATTTCCTACGTATAGGTCTTTGACAATACGAATTTAACTTTAATAGCTGAAGTCTTGTACTGATGTATTTTTGTATTTATAGTTTGCAATGTTTAGTTATATGTATTGGCGCATGAACTCTTTGTTTTATTAATGAAACTCGTTTGTTGGCATCATAAATGATAAATATGGGAGTACTTAATTAATATTAAAACTAAATATAAGCTAATCATGAGGCCTTAAATAGTTGGCACTTAGCTTACTTCTTTAAGCATTTAGTCAGGAGTTCAATTCTTATTTGTGTATATGGAGAGGTTCTTATGGAACTAAAGTCCCTTCGGACCTCTAGGTGTAAAGAGATTAATCACTCTTACATGCGGTGGATACACTAAGCTTAAAAAAAACTAAATATAAGCTTTTTCCAGTAATAAAATAAAAGGTATGGAACAACCATGAATAAAATACGTAACAGCATTTCTTATGAAGAAACAAAGCATCTTTATTGAATTCCTCATATATTAGTAATAGCCTTTTTTTTTCTTATTTTAATTATACAGAACAGGGAAGGCAAGAGCATCTCATGCTTCTTCACGTTTTAGAAAAGTATAATAAATTCACTAACCAGAATATATCCTTTTGATATTGAATGTACATACATACATATATGTATGCTGTGTAATAAGGAACTCAGCATTACTTAACTAAGGCGGTACAATTAAAAGTGTGTGCGGGCGCGCGCATAAATGTCATCCTTTTATTTTAATTTAACAAAGATTCATTTTCATGTTGGTAAGTGATGACTTTGGTGCAGATATATATACATGTGTGTGTGGCTGCTAGTAGCTCGGATGTTAGTGATGGAGACAAATTTTTTTAATTTTTTTTAAAAGAAAAACCATACTATAAATATCTATACTTTTTCTCAATTTTAATTTTGGAACATATGTATATTTTTTTCTTAATATAATCTCTTAAAGTTTATTTTCTTAACACAATTAACTCAAATAATTTTAATCTACTAACACCATTAGCCCATATACAAAAGTGAATAGTATTAACAAAACAAAATTAAAGTTTTAATTAAAAGGAAAAACACAGGTGCCAAATTAAAAATGTGAGAAAATGATAGGTACATGTAACATGGTTTTCCCTTTTTTAAAAGAAGAATGATATTTATATAAATGTATTTTGCATTTAAGTTTCATTTATGTACATTGGAATGTTAAAGGGAATTTCTTCATTTCATAGGACTTTAGTCATAGAATTTTAAAATCTAATTGATCAATCGGATGGAATATTGAATGACTTGCAATACAAATGAGAATATGATTGGGCCTTTTATTATTACTTTTTTTATAAGACTTCTTTTTTGTTTTTCCATTTCTAAAAACAAAAAATTATTTGGATAAGTTTTTTTTTATTGATTTATATATCCTCAATATATGTTGTTGTTGTTTTCAAGAAAAAGAAAAGGAGAATGACCTTCCAGTTGTTTTTGCTTCAATTCTTTTCTTTTTTGGGGGGGGGGGGACAAAGACATTTCTCAAAGGGTTACTTACCCCTACAATCAACATGTAATAAAGACAACCATGTTTAATAAAAAATTTTAATATAAAAACATCTTACCAATGAGAGAAAATGATAGAACTTGATGTGAAATATTATCTATTATCGTGAAATGGATTCAACACCTGCTTTTTTTTTCTTTTCAAAACTTATATCGTGAAGCAAACATCTCAAATATTTAACACCTACCATGGATAATAATAATTAACTTACTTTGTTGGCAAAAAAAAAAATTAACTTACTTTGATATACGTAGTCAATGGCTACCCACATAAGAATCAATACATCTAAATTTATATATTGGTCAAAGTATAATTGTGTATCCAAAAAATGTAGTAAACATAATAGTATCCAAAAGAAGCATCTCACCTCTCTCTCAAAATATAAATAAAATGATAAGTTAGAATAATCTCAATCAAAGTATGACAAAATATACAGTAGTAATATACAATCTTACTCAATACATATACAAAGTGAGGACTATACAATATTAATAGTCCAAGCTTAATCCTCCAGAGCCTTCCCTAACACTCCAGCATGGAGGCTTTTACCTTAAAGCATTTAAATTAATGCAATGAGACAAAATCATCAGCAGCCACAATCAAACTCACTAGGCATAGGCATATAAGAAAGTACTAGTAAGGGTTAAAACAATTATTTCATCAAATCATATCTTGGGACTCGAGAATTTTAAAACAAGGTAGCGGGTTGTTGCACATTTTCCCAAGATATATCACAACTACATCAAAATAGATATAGATTATCATAATAGGTATCACATTTATTAGAATGGTCATATGGGTCAATAAAAACACATTTCATATACTTTTTCATTCATTAGATTTCCCTTATTACTCCCCTAACATATTTTCTCTTACTGAGCACATTAGCTGGTATACTTTCTCATGTGATCGATAGTAACACAATAAGCTTATCGATCAAGTGATATGGACCAATTAAATTTCACAAAGCACAAGATTAAACCCGTCCTCACAAACAAAGGATAATCTAGTGGATAGATGAAGTTCATCCATCCTTATTTCACTCAATTTGCATTCTAAGATTGATTCCCTTATTTTTTTTTAATAAGCAACCTCCCGTTAATTCCAACATCCACCTCTTCACGTATCACATTATCCCTATTCAAGAGCTCTATCACAGTCAAGTTATAACTATTATCAAGATGCACATAGATGAATAGACAACAACAAAAATGCCCATTGACAACATTCTTCAATCTCATTAAACATCTTGGGAAACACAAAATCTCTTGAAAAACACTTTTTGGTAAAACACGCCCCATAAAACATTTCCATTACTTGACCAATTCCAAGATTCTATACCAATGTTCCAAGTTCACAAGCCATTTCACAATCATTTATTTAAACATAGCTATTAAGTCTATTAATTACTTCCAAGAGTTCAAAACCACTCACATGTTACAAGTATGCATAATAAGTGAAAAGTGATTATCTTTCATCAATGTAAAATATAACCACAATAATTGATGGCAAAAGATCCAACCACTAGCACAATTCAATCTATAATCATCACAATATAACCACATAAGTCTCACAATTAATCGAGTGGTTAATCAAAAAATTAGAGGTACTAAGAGACCCTATTAAGCCCATTATTCTCAAAACATCAATTCAATCCTTCCAATAACAAAAGGCTCAACTAAATCAATTAACAACCTTAAAGTATCCCAATCAAGGCAAATTCTCAATTTCCACACTTAGGGTCCAAATATATATATGAAATATTTGGAGCATGTTGTAAACTTACATGCACTGCCTTAATATGTTAAATATGAGATAGCAAGCATGAGCACAAGAGGCATGTGTGAATATCTCAAGAATTAAATGGTATACATGTGACAAAACGGTTTATATACCACTAAGAAACCCTAAAGTTAAGCAAGGGTAAAACAGCATAAATGATATTCAAAATTTATGAAATTTTCCAGTTAAATAGTAAACATTTTAAGATTTCACAAAAATCCTATTTTGCAAAATTTGGATGTGTACAATGAAGATTATGAATTTCTAAAATTTGAAAAATTGAAAATTGATCACATGTATAGTTATTGTTCTTGAATTTTTTTTTCTATCGATTGAGTATGAATATAGTTAGCCAGCATTGTTTACTTGTAAAGGAGTACAATAGCTTGAAATAGAAAATTGAACCACTTGATTTCAATTTTTCTAAAATTATAATTTTTCAAAGCTAACCAAAATTTTAAAATTACCAAGTGAACAGTGATTTGGGGAAAAAATTTAAAATTTCATTTGGTTTACTAATTCTAAACTTTGAAAAGCATTCAAGTGGTCAATTATTTGTCTCCTTTACTCAATTAAAGCAATCTAAATGAGGTGTGACACATTTGTTCAAATTTCAAATTATACATAGGTAAATTACATTTAGGCCAGCTATATATTTGTATCTAACTTGATCTGTTGTTTCCTTTCATGTAAAGTAGTTTGGGGACGCATATTATTACGAGCGGTACTTCGCCGCTCAAATAGAAGTCATTGAAGAGTTAACGATGATTGTATACTGTTGTTAGTGGGCAGCACACGCATTATGACTTTGGACTCTGTTGAATTGGAAAATTTTGGTCTTGTTGAATTGGTTTACGTTTTCTGTCCAATTTGTTTAGATACAATTGACATGGTTTTCAAATAGTTTTTCGACTCTTTGGTTTTAATGTACATATATACTTAAATGACCGTATATATATAACCAATAAGCGTAGTTTTTATTTTTGTCGTGAACTAGCATCTATTTTTTTTTTACTTAATTTCATTTTGTAATGTTCTCTCTTTCTCTCTGTGTATAAATATTTCAGGGGGATGCTTGAAAGCAGAACCCCCTATTTTTAACTAATTTAGAAATATTTGATGGTTATGG
>QFDD01005735.1:0-13300 GCA_006871305.1 Vachellia collinsii | reverse complement strand
GAAAATACGTAAATTAAAAGGAAAATAGAGGCCTAGAACTCATTTCTATGGAATATTTCAAGCCATAAACAACTTCTTACCTTTGATTTTGGTTTGATCTTCTTCTTCTTCTTCTTCTTCTTCTTCTTCTTCTTCATGTTCCATAGCCTCCTTCCTCTTCTTTTGTCTAAGTTTTGCCTACTTTTTGCCCTTCTTGAAGGCTCTTGAGATCTTTTGTAAAAAATGATCACATGTTAAGTAGTTGTGAGTCCCACTTTCTACTGATAAAGTAACTTTATACTGATACATTCAAACATATGGTTATAATATCTTCTTCCATTCCGTCTTGAAATAACAATGCTACAGGTGGCATGCTCATAAACCCTACAACTTCACTTTACAAAACTTTAGTTACATTAAAGTTACTTTCTCCTGCCAGAAATGATTTTTAGGAATTCCCTATTCACTTGACTAGTGCAGGGTCATTAAAAATTTCCAAAATTTATTTAATTATTCCATGTTTTTTCTTATCTCATTTCACTTTTTAGAAATTGCCTTAATGAATTTTCTTTTGATAACCCTAATTTAGGGGATTCTGCTCTTTTCTTTCCATTCTAGAAAACCAGTCTTGTCTTTAACTTAAAAACAATTTTCTAAATTTCTATAATTCCTGAGCTATTTTTCTTCACTTTAAAACTGAATATCAGAGGCCTCTGTATATTTTAAATAATTATTAAAAATCCATTTTGGGGTCATTTCTATCTTTTTTAACTTCATCCTGTTTCAAATATTACTCATGTCCAGGTTTTCGAGGGCATTTTTTATATCTAGGTCAAAATTACCAAAATGCCCCTTCAACTTTTTTCCAAAATTATCATTTTGCCCTTACATTTTCTACATTAGCAAAATGACAATTTTACCCTTCTTTTTTACTTTCTTCTTCCACATACACACTTCCTTTCATTTCCTTTAGCTCTCCATACCCTTAATTGATCTATATCTACTCATTTAGACTTTATTCCCAGTTATAGAAAACATGGATATTGCACTAAATGTGTAATTAAATATCAGTTAGAGATCAAATAAAATAGTAGAAATTCTAAGGGTGCTTTAGGTACTTACCACCTTGAGCAGTGGAAAAAGGGTAATTTTTGAGAAGTTTAGGTTTTTAAGGGAAATTTGGTAAATTTTACCAGAATGTTCGAAAATTGCCCCAACAACACAAAAAGGAAAGAATAATTCTTCAAAATATATTTTAGGTTGAATTGAGGTTAAAGTAGCATAAATAACCTCAAAAGGAATTTCCACTATTTATTTAATATTTGGCTGATGAAGAAATTATTGGCTAAAAATAATTAGTAGAAATACCAAGAGGCCTTAATTAAGTATTTAAGAAGTGGGGAAAATTATGTTAAGAATTATGGGAATTTATAAAATTGGTTTTAGGTTTCAGTAAAAACCAATTTAATTGAACAAAAAGGGAAGGACAACAAACCCTAGAGAAAGGGCTTTTACAGGAAATTTCCAAAAAGGGCATTTTTAGAAAGAGATAAGATTTGAGAAAAATAAGAGAATTATCTCCTAATTAATGGATATTTTTAATAGTCATACTCTAATCAAATGATTAGAGAATTCCTAAAAAGTATTTTTTTGAAGAATATCTACTTGGAAAAGAATAATGAAGAAGGGCCTATAAAGATCTGTTGAGATAATGTTTTGATGATGACAAATATATGTTTAAACTTATGATTAAATTGATTGTTTTTCATAAAATTTTAAGTAAACTTCGAGTTTTAATGAATTTATTGGGAGAACTCGAGTTATAAGCTTTAAAACTTGAGTTACAGTGTTTAAAAATGCTTTCAGAATCCCAAACTTTCAAGAAAACTTATGTTCTGATTGAACTTCTGTCGAAACTCGAGTTTTGGGAGACAAAACTCGAGTCTCGGGTTTTGGAAAAAGCTTTAGAAATGCGAAACTCTAAGTAGAACTCAAGTTTGAATAAAAGTTTTCTTACAACTCGAGTTTTGTGTTTTAGAACTTGAGTTTCGTAAATCAGAACTCTCAGAGAAAACTCAAGTTATATTGGAAGTTTTGGTGAAACTCGAGTTTCATTTTATAGAACTCGAGTTTCGGGCTTTGAAGTATTTTTGAAACTCGAAACTTCCTTCCAAAACTTGAAGTTTCAATAAAAGTTTTGATGGAACTCGAGTTATGAGTATCAAAACTTGAGTTTTGAAGAGAGAAAAACAAAACTTCCTTCACGACTTGAAGTTTTAGCAAAAGTTTTGGTATAACTTGAGTTTTGGGAAAATAGAACTCGAGTTTCGAGCTCTGGAAAATTCTTGAACTACAAAACTTCTTTTTAAAACTTGAAGTTTCGTTAAGAGATTTAACATAACTCGAGTTTTCTGAAATGTAAGTCGAGTTTCGAAATGGAAAATGTTCTGAACTCAAAACACTCAAGGAAACTCAAGTTGCAATGAAAGTTATGATTTGAAAATAGCTAAAACTTGAAGTTTTGGTTAATGGAACTCGAGTCTCGAAGAGCACAAAATTATTTTGCTTACGGAAACTTATGAAAACCTGAGTTTTAAGTTCTATAACTCAATTTTTATCCAAAACTCTTATTGAAACTTGAGTTACAACAAAAGTTGTGTGAATTCTGCTTTGAAAATTCTTCAATAACTCGACTTCTGAGGAAGCAAAACTCGAGTTTGTTTTTTCTTACATTAACACAGCGTGTCAGAAGCTTTATACTGATATTAAATCTTTCCTTATTCATGCAACATTTATTTAGTCACCTACCATCATAAATGCTTAACTGGCTTAATTATTAACAGGGAATGAAGTTCTGATTGCCTAACTAGAAAGAGATTTAACGAACAAAAACGTAGAAAAACATCCTACCTATTGTCAGAAGCACTCAGACGCATTCAATGCGGGAAGGTGAACAACGATGATGAGTCTAACGGAAACTTAAATGTTTCTAATAGACATTCAATTATTCCCACCTATAAAAGGAGAAGCATTCAAGCTTCAGAGGACAGAGAACGCACTTACGAAAAAAGTGAATTTATTACTTCATCTACCTCCTCTGTTTTCATTCTCTCATTCTTAAGATCTTCAGTGATTATCATTAAATTCTTGGAAAGGAGAATATATCTGTTCATTTATTGATCTATGAGAGTTACTCAAGGTTGGAGAATCTTGAGTGGGAAAAGACACGAGCAAAAGTGTTTGAGGGATAAATTGAGTTAGGAAGGGGGAGAGTCCTTCTTCTAATTTGTTGTAATCTTTTGAGATTAGTGGATTTGAAAAGCTCAGAGGATTCTGAGGACTGGACGTAGGTCAAGAGGACCTAACCAGGATAAATCTCTTTATTCATTTTCTTTCATACTCTGTTTTACGTTTCAACGGTTGCAAAAATTTTTAATCTGACCAATTCACCCCCCGTCTTGGTCAAATCCTATCCTAACAAGATCAACATGACATCATCTTGTTTAAATAGTAAAAGTAAGAAGAGTTTATGTCTAATATCAATATGTTCTCTTGATTTGGTGTTCTTGAAGAGAAGAGGCCAGGACCTAGAGCTTCTAGTGAGAGAAAGTGAAGAAAAGCTCAAATTAGAAGAAGTAAGCTTCAAAATCCAACTCGAGTGATGTTATTAACGTTGTTGTTCGTTGGATTTATGGTTGAAATGTGTTATTGTAATTTTTGGGATGCAAGAACCCTAAGGGGAGGTACTGTCTAATTGGACCAGCTTGTCACCTTTCGGTTCATTCAAAATACGATTGCACTAAATAATGTAGTGTAGGGCACAACCTATCGTTCCTCTCAAGGAGTACTTTTATTGGAAAACCTAGTCTGAATTGGCTATCAAAATCATGTTGAACTAGGTAAAACAAGGGGGGGTTTTAGTTTATAAAAAACAGTCGTGCAATGTAAAGAAAAATGCAAGAAGTAACTCTTTTTGGTATTTTGTTTTAACAATTGTATGGTTAAATTAAATTGAAGATATGATGAGACAGGCTCTTAATGATGGGAACTTAGCTGTCATTACTCTTAAAATGATATGAGAGTTTATAACTCTCTAAGTCTAGATAAACACCCCAAGCAATCACTTAGGTCTAATGGTTTAATTGATGAAAACTTGCTTTTATCAAAGTTAATTAACGTATCTTAAAACATTGTTGAAAACCACTTAGAGTGCAATTGAATGGATGATGCAAATGTTCTAATGATTGTAAGTCACAACCACAGAATCCAAGCAAGATATTAATTATCAATAATCATTGATAATTAAATGAACACATGGAATAAATCACAACTACAATGCATAAATGTAATCCAACATAATACAACATTCAATCCAAATACATAGTTTAATCACAATCACAAATCTATAATTAGGGTTTACATGACAGTGGGAATTCCTAAATTTAGAAATAACCAACACAAGTTCAAACATAGATTAAGATTAAGAAAACTCCCTTAGTGTGTCCATGAGCTCAAGCTTTGTTCTCCTTCACCAAGAAAATAAGGCTTTAGCCTTTCATTGCTTCAAAAGTGCAGCTACCACCATAGGGATATTTTGCCATGAGAGGAGTGGAAAGGGGGATGGAAAAATGGAGAGGAATGTGGTGGAAGTGTTTTTAATGGAGTGGAGTTGTAGAAAATGGTGGAGAAATGGAGGAAAATGGAAGATGAATGGATGGAGAAGTGGGAGTCGTGAGAGAGCAGTGATGGAGGCTTTCCTCTACAAATCTACAAAATGAGAGGTATCTTCAGTCATGGTGGTTGCCCCCCTTATGTGTAGATGAAGAATGACCTAATTTAAAATACATGGTTTCACTTATATGTGCTCAGGTCATGACCTGGAAGGTCAGAGCCTTTCAGCTTTGTTGAAAAATCAAATACCTCCAGGTCTCAACCTAAGAACTTCAGGTTGCAACCTAAGATTTGAGGTCATGACCTGAGAACCGCAGGTCACAACTTGAGAATTAAGCTCGCAACCTAGGGACACGAAGGTATTTCCATGATCTTTTTTGGCTTTAAATAGACTAGCGGCTCCTTTAATGCTCCATCTTGAATCTTTAAATCTCCTCCAAATGCCTACAAGCAAAACCAAAGTTCTTTGTAAAAATTAAACAAATTAAAGATCAAGGCAATTAAAGTTTGAATGAGATAAATGACCATCTTACCTTTAAATAAGCAAGATGCAATGCATAAATCAACATAATAAACAAGGACACAAATGCATGCAAAATGAGGCTAACAATGTTACAAAGTACCATAAACACTCAAGAAAACTATGTAAATATTGAGTTCTATCACTGTCCAAATTTCTAAAAATTGATAAGAGAATGATTTGAGGTTTGATTATGGCTTAAAAGGTGTTTAGAGACAAGATTATGGAAGTCTATGGTGAGAGATGTTGAAAAATCAAATTCCCCTCCACCCTAGTTATTTTCTGCTAGAAAAAGAGCAATGGGAGGAGCTAGAATTTGATGATTTTGATGCTTCCAATGAGTTTAAAATTAAAAATTGTGTTAGGGTAAAAGTGAAAAACTAAATTTTGAAGCATTGGAATTTGAAATGGAAAGGTTAGAGTTCCAAGAACTCTAGTTGGAAATGAAGAAAGGAATTAAGTTTGATTTTTTATAATGCATGCCAATGGATAATTATTAGTAAGTAGTGCATTATATGATGTATAGGCATTGAGATAGGGAGCCTATTGAGTGCAAGGGACAAAAGAAACATAAGTACAAGCCAAACCAAGTTTAAGGGGAAGCAAAGTTACTAACTTATGCATTAACATTGTTATTGATTGTCATTTGTGTTTGTTGCCGTGATGTTTGGGTTAGTTAAGTTATATAATGTTTGAACATGTAATTCCTCACTTGATGTTCTGACTTGGCCATATGCAAAGTTGAGTTAGTAACATTTTAGTAAGGTATGTTCATCCCTCATGGCTAGCTTAATAGGTTAAATAATGATCATGCATGTTAGTATGTTTGTTGGTAACATTTGCTACTGAGGTTTCCAAGAACTCTCATTCTTTCCATAAATACAACATGCTAGGCCCAAGTTCAAGCAAAGGCAAATGCAAGGAAGGAGAGGTATAAAAGTGTGAAAAAAATGCATCAAGACCTTATGTGTGTTTGAAAGGATGCAACTTTATGTAATTATATGTTCAAGTTATTATGTTGAACTGTGTATGTTAAAATTCAACTAAGTTGTGTAACATATGTGAATTATGTGAGCATGTCAAATATGCAAGAATGATCATGAAAAATAGTGGCATGTATGGAGAATGCAAGTATGGCATGCTAATAAGTGGTAAAAGGGCCCACCACCTTTAATAAACCCCACAGTTGAGGTTAGGTAAAAATAAGGCAAATGATGTTGAAAATGTATGAAAATTTTCATTTAAATAGTACACATCCCAAGCTTTAAAACAAGTCATAGTTTAACTAATTTGGATGTGTACAATGGAAAATATGTATTTCCAAAGTTAGAGATAAAATCTAGAAAATTGGAAAATGATCATATGAACAGTGCTTTTATACGGACTTTTCTATATCGTTTGAGCATGAATATTGTAACGCCTTCCTTAGCTTACTTTATTATGCATTAGATCCTAATTCTATACCACTTGAATACATTCCAATACTTAGAATTAGCTAACCAAGTGAAAATTTAAAACTTGGTTCGAGTTACTATTTATCGTTACTATTCACTTAGAAAATTTCAGAATTTTGACCAACTTTAAAAATATATAACTAATTCTAGAAAAATAAAAATGAATTTTATAAGTATTTAATTCCCTATAGGGGAAACATCCATTTATCCCATATCCATTTAATTAATACAGAAAAATTTGTGAAAAAGCATTGTTCATTTGATCATTTTTCATTTTTCAAGATTTTTCTTCTAAATCTGGATAACCATAACTTTTTGTTAACAATCCCAAATCTAGAAAACTTGGAATCATGTTAAATCTTGCCACATGAAATATTTTTCTGAAAAATTTTATGCATATTGGATTCCATTTACTCAGTTTTGTTGTTGCCTCAACTTATGGCCTTGATAAGGGTATTGGACCCTCTTCACCACTTCTAACTTGCTCAATTTTTAACTTGGCATGCATGCTTCTATTCAACATAACTATGTAACATTTCTAACATATTTACATGTAACTATCAATATACCAAAAGTTGTTGAGGTTTGACATATACATATTTCAAAATCCAACGTAAAGCACATAACATAAATTAATAAGTTTCCCCTTGAAACTTGAAAGCAAATAAGCACCCTTATGCATCCACCCTCTTGCCATTGTCTTTGGTTGAACTTTGGCCTAGACAATGTTATTTTTGGGAGAGTGAAATTTCATGGAAATCCCCATAACAAAATCACTAACACATACATTAACATGCATAATTATCATTTATTTTTTATCTAGCTATGCATGAACATATTGTGATGCATTTCTAAAATACTTGGCACATAGCTATGGCATGTCTTAAAAGCAACTTCACATGTTCACATAGCACATAATAGCATGCAAATGGAACAGTTAATAAACAACAACCAACGACAATATTAATGTAAAAGTTAGTAACTTTGCTACCTTAGTTTCTTAACTTTTCTCTTGACTTTGTTGGCTTGCTTCTTGCTCTTTGGAAACTTCCCTTTGCAATTTAACTTCCTACACATATCATAATGCATTTGGAATTAATAATAAGCCGTTACCAATGCATTAAAACACTTAAAAATCTCCCAAAAAGCCCTCTTTAACTTTAAGGGCCCTTAAACCCTTAACTTCGTCAATTTCAATCCTATTGCTTCCAAACTTTGCCGTTGTCATTTTCTCTAGTTTTTCAACTGAACTTCAGAAATGCATAACTTTTTGTACACAAGTAAAAATCAAGCAATCTATATCTCTTTAGAAATCTTGGAAAATACTCTACTTGCATGAAAAATTTCATGGCAATTGGATTCCATTTGCTCAAATTATCCCATTTTGTCACAATTAAGGGATTTGGACCCTTATATAGCCAAGTTACATACTCCTTTTCTTTTCTTGGTGTATTTCATATCACAACCCACTTATTTACATCACATAGCACCAAAATGACTTAGTGTAGGGGTTTAGTTTAAATTCATCCAAAAGCTCATAGTTATACACATACACATCACAAAGCATATACAACATGACATGTGCAAAATAGTGATGTTCATGCAAGCCATCTTCACTTACTCTTACACCTCTTTCCCTTTGCCCTTGGAACTCATTGCCATTGTTAGTCATTGGAAAGAATGAGATTTCAAAGAAATCCCAGTAGCAATTATCTCTAACTAACACATCAACATGCTTGATTATTTAAATGCAAACTAACATGCCATGACACTAGTAACAAACCGTACTCATATAATCATATTTGCACAAGGCCAAGGAAATCATTGCATAGCTACAACCATGCATACTCACAAGTAAGGATTTACATGTTGTATGGCTTCAACCATATCTCATACATGGAAAATCAACACATACAACAATTAAAAGCAGTGTAAATGTAAAAGTTAGAGTTTATGCTACCTTAAAGCTTTAACTTCCCACTGAGAACTTGATGTAGCCTCCTTTTGAATTTGACCTTCTTCTTGACAATTTAATACCCCTACACATGTCACAATGTGCTAATCATCAATAACTTGGCATTACTTAGTGCATTCTAGCACTTTGCACTCTCAACCTCGACCTTGACTTTTAGCTTGGCTATTTGTGTTTTCAAAGCTTCTAAAATTGTGGTTTCACTTCTACCATACGCAAATTTTCATTTTAAAACCAATGGAAGCATAAAAACACTCAAAATCACCCTATTCCCCCTCATAGCCACAGCTGGACGAAATTCATAGAAAATTGGAGAAAAATGAGGTTTTGCATTAGCTCTTTTCGTATACATGCATAACCTCAATTCTCCATCCATTCCTCACCATTAATTAACATGCAAACATACATATACATGCCTACTAAATTTTGGTTAGCCTTAAAGAATGCAGGCTTCATGCCATATTCTGAAAACAACTTCAAATCAACTCAATCAAAGCATCCACATGTAGCAAATCATGCAAGGAGTTGATTTAAAACACTTGTTGCTTCCAATTTTCCCTCTTCTTCATTTTCTCTCAATAGGTCTCTTTAAGACCACTCTTGGAAATCATCATTTAACCACTTAGAGGGAGAAATAAACTGATTAAAAAGGAAAGCAAGACTCATAGAATGGTTTTCATGGAAGAAATCATGCTAAAATACCAACTCACCTTGAACTTTGCTTGATTTTCTCCTTCCCTTTGCTTGTTCTTCATTTTCAGCAACTTCTCTCTCCTCTCTTGGCTGGAGCACAAAAATGATCATAGAAAATGAGCTCTTGGGACTTAATAAAATCTGTCCCCAAGTGTCTTAAATGCAAGTGGGGACCATTTCTATTGCCAGAGCCATTTTCTACTGATAAAACTACCACTTTTGCTAAATATCTTTATTTGCTTTTCATCTTCTAATATGAAGATCACAAGTGGCAGCTCTCATACCTCACAATCCTCTTTTAAAATGAAAAAAAATGGTTTATGGCTACTTTATCTAATTGTTTTCTATCGGAAATGCTTTTCGGGAATTTTCTGATCATTTGACCAATATAGTGTCACTAAAAATTCCCAAAATTCAACTGATCACTTCATAATTTTTCTCATCTCAAATAGCCTTCAAATATGCTCTAAATAAATTTTCTCTTCAAAATCCTAATTTAAGAATTTTCAGCCTTTCGTACTGTCGTTCTGACAAATTGTTGCTGACTTAAGGCTGAAATCAATTTTATAAAATAGAGCATTTTCTAAACTATTTTTCATCATTTTAAAATACATTTTTGAAGTCTATAGGTACTTTAAATAATTATGATTGGCTATAAATCTGAAAAATCAATCAAATATTAAATGACCTTAAAAATTCCTACAAGGGTCATTCTAACTTTAACTAGACCTTAATCCATTATCAGTGAATTGTTCTCTACATTTTTGGACCTAGGAACATTTTCTAATATTTTGGTCATCTTTTCCCAAAATGACCATTATGTCCCTAACTTTTCCAAAAATGATCATTTTGCCCTTACATTTTCTAAATTTTCAAAATGGTATTTTTGGACTTCCTTCCATTTCTTTTCACTCTTCGAACCCTTATTCTCTCTGTATCCTTTAGTTTAGCTTGTATGCTGGTTACTGAAGATGAGGATATTACACAATGATGCCTTAGCCTTGTGCAAATGTGATAGTATGAGTAAAATTTTGTTGATAGTTTCATGGCATGCTAGTGTACATATAAATGATCATGCATGTTGATGTGCTAGTTAGAGATATTTGCTATTGGAAATTATTTGAAATCTCATTATTTCCGATGACTAACCATAGGCACAAGTTCCAAGAGTAAAGGAAAGGAGGTTCAAGAGTAAGTGGTGATGGCTTCCATGAAGATGAGCATTTTACACATGTTGTGTTTTGTATGCTAGTTTAATGTATATGTGAAATTTTTGACAATTGTATATATTAAACTCCTACCATGATAAAAATATGCTATGTGATGTGAGTGTTAGGATCGGATTTGACCAAGAGGGGGGGTGGATTGGTTTAACAAAATTTTCGCAAACTTTGAGCATAAAACAGAGTATGAAAGAAAGTGACACAGAAATTTATCCTGGTTCGGTCCTCTTGACCTACGTCTAGTCCTTAGAACCCTTTGAGCTTTTCAATTCCACTAATCCCAAAAGATTACAATCAAACAGAAGAAGGATTCTCCCCCTTCCTAACTCAAACTAACCCACAGACACTATTGCTCGTGCCTTTAACCCACTCAAGATTCTCCAACCTTGAGCAACTCTTACAAAATCAATAGATGAACAAGAATATTCTCCTTTCTGAGAATTTAATGATAATCACTGAAGCTCTTAAATGAGAGAATGAAAATAGAGTAAGGTAGCTGAAGCGTAATCAATTTGCTTTGTCGTATGTGCATTTTCTTTTTTCTTCTGGTGACTTGAATGAGTCACCTTTTATAGGTGAAGAGTATTAAATGTCTGTTAGAGACATTAATGTTTCCGTTAGACTCAACGTCTTTTTTCACCTTTCCACATTGAATGCGCCTGCGTGCTTCTAACAGTAGGTAGAATGAATTTCTGAGATTTTGTTCGTTGAATCTCTTTTTGTTTAGGCAATCAGAACTTCATTCCCTGCTAATAAATAAGTCAGATAAGCATTTATGATGATTGGTATGATTCAAATAATCGTTGTATGAAAAAGGAAAGATTTTGGGATCAGTTTAAAGTTCCTAACACGCTGCGTAACTGTCAGAGAGTGAAACTTGAGTTTTGTCTCTTCATAACTCGAGTTATTGAAGAATTTTCAAAGTAGAAATTTCATAACTTTTGTTGTAACTCGAGTTTGAATAAGAGTTTTGATAAAACTTGAGTTGTAGCACTTAAAACTCGGTTTTCAGAAGTTCCAGTAAGCCAAAATACTTTGTGCTCTTTGAGACTCAAGTTTCATTAGCCAAAACTTCAAGTTTTGACAATTTTCAAATCATAACTTTCATTGCAACTCGAGTTCCCTTGAGAGTTTTGAGTTACAACATGTTTTCTCTTCGAGACTCGAGTTTTGTCTCTTGAAACTTCAAGTTATTGGTATTTCAAAGCAAAACGTTTATGTATAACTCGAGTTTCATTGGAAGTTTTAGGTTTAAAAAGATTTTCTTCTCGAAACTCGAGTTTCAATACTCAAAACTCGAGATATATGAAAACTTTTAATGAAAACTTGAAGTTTGGAAAGAAGTTTTGAAGTTTAGAAATTTTCCTCAGCCCGAAACTCGAGTTATGTAAACCCAAAACTCGAGTTATCCCATAACCTTTGCTTAAACTTCAGGTTGAGAAAGAAGTTTTATTTCTCTCTCTTCGATACTCGAGTTTTGAAAGTCATTACTTGAGTTCCAATAAAACTTTCACTAAAACTTCAAGTTCTGGAAGGAAGTTTCAATTTTCAAAATCACTTGTGAGCCCAAAACTCGAGTTTTATAAAATGAAACTCAAGTTTTGCCAAAACTTTCAGCATAACTTGAGTTTCCACTGAGAGTTCTCATTTTCTAAAACACTTCCAATGATCGAGACTCGAGTTCTAAAACATGGAACTCAAGTTTTGAGTTAACTTTTACTCAAGCTCGAGTTCTTTTGAGAGTTTTGCATTTCTAAAACCTTATTCAAAACCCTAGACTCGAGTTTTGACTCCTAGAACTCGAGTTTTGATATAACTCGAATCAAAACTTGAGTTCTCTTGAAAGTTTGAGATTTTGAATACATTTTTAAACACTGTAACTTGAGTTCTAAAGCACATAACTCGAGTTCTCTCAAGGATTTCTTTAAAAACTCGAAGTTTTCTAAAACTTTCTGAAAACCAATAATCTAAACATAATTTCAACAACATATTTGTCATCATCAAAACATTATCTCAATAGTGAGTATATGTATTATGATGTGAAATGCATGAAGAGAATGAATTAAGATCAACATGGCTATTATGCACCAAAAAAAAAAGATCAACATGGCTAAAGAGGGGTCCAAAGCCCTTAATTGTGACAAAATTGGATAAAATGAGCAAATGAAGTCCAATGGCCATAGAATTTTGTATGCATGTAGATCATGGCATAAGCTTTAAAATGAGTATAATTTTACTAAATTTTGACCTGTGTGCTGTTAGGATCGGATTCGACCAAGAGGGGGGTGAATTGGTCAGATAAAATTTTCGCAACGTTAAAAGCGTAAAACAGAGTATGAAGGAAATGGACAAAGTGGTTTATCCTGGTTCGGCCCTCTCTGACCTACGTCCAGTCCTCAAAATCCACTGAGCTTTTCAAATCCACTAATCTCAACAGATTACAACCAATCCGAAGAAGGACTCTCCCCCTTCCTAACTCAAACTAACCCACAGACACTTTTGCTCGTGTCTCAACACACTCAAGATTCTCCAACCTTGAGTAACTCTCACAAAATCAATAAATAACAAGTATATTCTCCTTTCTGAGAATTGAATGATAAACACTGAAGCTCTTAGATATCAGAATATGAAAACAGAGTAGATAGCGTAATCAGATTTTTCTTGTGCGTTCACTGCTCTGTTTTTCGTTCTTCACGGCGTCGCCTTTTATAGATGCGGAGAATTAAAGAGCCGTTGGAGTCAATCAAGTTTCCGTTAGACTCAGTGCTTGGAATTTGTCTGTTGATGC
>QFDD01005734.1:0-12799 GCA_006871305.1 Vachellia collinsii | reverse complement strand
CTTCTAGAAACTCACAAACTTCCCTTTCTTTATGTAATGTGTTTACAAGGATCTCTTTTAAGCATGTTCTACTCTTGGAACTTCTTGTCTTGATCCCTTCCTTTCTACAAGCTCTTTTTATAATTCTTTTTTTTTTCCTTTTCTTCACTTTTCAACTTGTTTGAGAACAAAGAAATAGCCATTTTCTCCTCTTCAAACCATACACCAATTTTTCTATGTTTAATCTCCTCTGCTACCAGTTCTTCTTCTGCACCATGTTTGATATGAATTTTATGTAGTCTTTCAGCCATCTCAGTAATAATCTCTTTCTTCACATAAGGCACAATGGCTTTTCCATTATTTTCTACATCTGCCAGAGGAGATTCTTCATCATCTACAACATTATTTTGTACACCAATAGTTTCTCATTTGCCAGAGGCACCTCATGAAGTTGAATCCAAAATGGAAATTTGCTGAAGTCTATCTCATCCATTATCATATATCAATTTTGTTCTTGCTAACAAAACAAGTGACCTTGTACTGACCAAGGTCTTCCTCTTAAGATTAGTCTTTCTTCCTCATTCGAATCCACTGTAATCATAAATTCATTCTTATGAGTTTCTATTATCTTCAGTCCTTCCTTCAGATTCCATGCCTTTTGCATCACTATAAGAACCGTGTTGCTACCAATTCTTTTTTCTATGATCAATTTTCTGGCTAGGATACACTTCTTCGAAACCCTACCACTCTCCTCTTTCCACACTAAAGAATCAGCTTCTATCACTGTCTCTCTTCCAGATTCCTCCATCACCAAATGAAAAATGAAGCACCACCGAGAAGCAAAGGCGATCTCTCGCTCACAAACCACTGAGAATCAATGGAGTATCACTCAGATACAAACGAAGAAACTCTTACGCTCTCATGGAGAGAACTCTCATGGGGAGAATCTTTTTCAATGGCATATTACAAGTTGAAGGGGTGTGTGTGTGTGTAAACTAATGGTATTGGATAAATTGGAGAATTAAAGGTTTAATTAGATAAAAAGTAGGGGGAAATTAAAGATTTAATCAAGACAAAATCGAATTAACGGAAATTAATTGCGGTGGCAAGGATATTCCACATGTTGGCATAAGAAAGAGTTAGTTTTTTTTTTTGTTGCTCTCGTTCCCCTCTAGTTTTCAAAACTAGAGAGATTGAACTTTAATAACGTATATTTAATAGGGAAGTCGAATATTATAATTTAATAATAATAATAATTATATTTAATTTTGTTTTTGACCAAATTATAATATTTCAAAAATAAAATACATAATGTCATGTGATTAAATAACTTGACATAATTGATATAACAAGATTGATTTAAGTATTTTTCCAATATAATATATGTTGTTACATTGCCTTTTAATATGATATTTGTATGCCCAAACAAAGGGCATTAAACGAGACAAAAGTGAAGCCCAGAAAGTAAACCTAGAAACCTGAGAATGACATGTGGAAGCTTCTAGAAACAGTTTAACCTCCACACACCTAAAATCTTATGGTTTATAGGTTAGATCCAGAAATATAGTAATTGACCAGGGAATTGTGACCCACACACCTAAAATCTCAAGGTAGACAGGTTAGAAAAAAAACAATAATTAACCCCTCTATTCTAGGGGACAAATAGATGCACGATGTATGGGTTACCACTTATTTATCTAAATTATGCCACACATTACACACTCAGAGAATCATTAAGACTTAGATTCTTGCCCACTTACACTATGAATTTTCCATATTTCATTGTACTCACATCAATTCATCAATAAAAATGCTTTGATTTGTCTGGCACTGATTCATTGGCTTTTTTGTTTATCTTCCTATTGTTGGTAACCCAGATTTTATTTCTAATATATGCTTTATGAAAATATTTTTAAAATTTATTTAAACATTAACATACTTATTTACTTTAATTTTTTTAAAAATTAAGAGAAAAAGAAATAGAATAAGCAATTAGATTATGAGAAAAAAAATCAATAATTTTGTATTTTTTTGTCTTTATTTTAATCAATAGAATTAGATATTTAAGAATCTTTTAAGAGAACACGTTAATAATTGGACTAAAGTATACCTTCTGAAAATAAACAAGAGTTCTACGTAGTTATAACAACACTAGAGCAACGTCAATATATTTTACTTGTGCTTGAAGTTTGATTTTTCTTATGAAAAATATTAAATGAAAAATATGTATTTGCCACCAAAATTTCAAGAGACATTAGAAATAGACTCAAGGTGAATTGTGTATGAGTGTAGGCATCCTACTTGTCAACTTCTCAAGATCTGATTCTTGGCATTTTTTACTTCAAAAATAACATCAACCTTTCAAATCCTTCCTAAGAGAAGTGTCCACATTTAATGTCCAACAATGTTTTGACTCTTGAACATGATTGCCTCAAATAGCAAAGTATATGTGCTTAGCAAACAAATAACATGAATCTCAATCTTTTTCTTCTTACAGTTTAAACATATGAATTTTATAGAAGTATATGAAACATGAATTGTCTTTACAAATGCCAACTAACTTTGAGTAAGAAAATTTATAAGCACATGACTATAAAAACAAGCTTTAATTCCTTGGAGTTGAATTTGACCTTTTATGCCATGACATATTTGAAATTGCATAATTGGTAGCAAATAGGCCCTTGATTGAATTTAGTCTTAATCATCACTTATCCAATTTCTAATTTCCAATTTTGTTTTTTTATTTTTGGCAAAGCATACATTGGGAGTCTGAATTTTCCACTTTCTTGATTTTGGATAAAATCATGTTTAAACTCAAATGGCAAAAGAAACAAAAAAATCATGCATGGACAAAATTTCAGTAATTACTGCAAACATTATTTGAATTTTGCAACCACAAGTGAGATTATGATCCAATACACCAATATATATAAACTTATTTCATTTCCTTTCCTCTGTGATCAACCAAATGAATTTGAGAACACCTTATCACAAAGCACTTTGATCACATCATCCTAGTACAAGTAGATAGAGAAAATCTTATGACTAGGCAATAGTCCTTAATATTGTTGGCAGATAGGACTTTTATTTTATTTGAGTTGTGCTAAAAAAAAAAATATTACACCTATATGGATGTCTTCCAAGATTGAACATGAAGGTTTTTGGAGCATACATGAATGTCATTCTAATTACTCTCGGTACCCACATGAACCGTATCACAGTAAGGATCTTAGTGATAATATATAGCATAAGCACTAAAGAGAAATATGAGAAAGCAATAGAAAAGGAAGAGAGTTTTTAGTTTTTTTAGAAAGCATATATGAGTTAATCATTTTCCCTTCCTTCTGTAAAGCAGACAAGGGAATAGTTTGTTTAACTCCTCAAACCCATGTTCTAGGATAATTGAGAAACTATTCCCTCTAGTGTAATTCAAAATTAAATATTTTGGGGAATATTACCCCTCTCTATCCTAGATAGCATTTCTAGACCTTCTCTATATTTTGTGATTAGTTTACACATTTTTAAAGAATTTGCATTATCATCAAGTTTTGAAGATAAAAATTTTACCTTTATAAATTGTTTGAAACTTGATAAAATAGTGGAGAGATAGTAAATACCTTTGTAAATTTTTTGAAATATTAAATAATTCTATTAATTGTTTGAAACTTAATTAGAATCAGAGGGATAGAAACACATTTTATATTTTGATAAATATTTCAAACTTTTTGTTGATGCCAAATAGGGGGAGAGATAGTCATGAAAAATATGTTGCACGAAATTTGTTTTCATATTCATACATATTTTCATGAAGGATTTATTATCATCAAAAGGGGGGAGAATATTAGATATGATTAGTTTTGGTGATGTCAAATATAAAGAGTAAAAAGTTTTCATGATGTATATTGACTAACTACAATACTTAATGTGAATATCTTACGTAATTTGGTCAAACAAAAGAAAGAAGTCGTCAAATTTTGGAGAATGATCAAGAAAAAGAAGATAATATAAATTGAAGAAAGATGAACTTGCAAAATAAAATGGGAACATTAAGATTCAAGTTTAGAATTGGAGGTTAATGTGTTCCAATAACTCAATTTGTAGGTTAAAAATGTCTTAAATGGAAGTTTTATCATCATACATTGAATGACCCTCTATCTAAGCTTATCTAGCACCTTCGGAACTGATTTTTGAAGTCCTCACTCAAGGCAAGACTCAAATCACTCAAGTGATGATGATTTTTGAAGGTTTCACTTGAGTCAATCATGGTTCCCTCGAGTGACGCCTCTGTTTCATGTTCAGCTTGACATGTGGTTGATATTTTGATCATATCTTCCAAACCATAAATATGATTGATGTGACACTTGTTTCATATGAAACTAGACTCAGAACGCAATTCATAGGCACCAAGAATGATTCTTCTTTCATTTGAAATTAGATGCAAATGACTTTCTAAGAATAAATTATTTGCAAAGTTTGCATTTTAATTGGGAGAGTTATGGCTATTGAAATTGGAACCTTTTGTCAAACTCTGGAACTAGCTTGCATGCATTATTTTGAGCAACTTTCAGAGTCACTTGAGAGGGGCCAAGAGTTTTCAAGCCATTCACCTTTTTTTTTTTTAAAAAAAAAGAGTCCATTACTAGAGTGAAAATAAATTCACTTAAGAGTCCATTACTAGAGTGAAATAAATTCACTTAAGTGAATTTATTTTCACTCTAGTAATGGACTCTTTGTTTTTTTTTTAAAAAAAAAACTGTAACTCTCAAAGTTCACTCAAGTGAGTATGGAAGTGAGAAGGCCTTTGGCTTAAGTAAAATTTATTGCACTCGAGTGATGAAGGTTTTAGGTGTTAACTTCTAGCGTCACTTGAGTGATCCTGAAGTGATAGTACAAAAACATGATTTTCACACTCAAGTCACCAAACATCACTCGAGTGATGTTTCAAAGCTTCTCTGGTTTGCTTTAACTCTTACTCTCACTCGAGTAAGGCAGAGAGCAAAACCTCTTTTAAACCTTAACTTCCAGTATCACTTGAGTCACTCTAGAAGTTATGTGGTGTAAACTCAATTTCTAGCTCTTGACACTCGAGTCGTTATTTCGACACTCGAGTCACAATACTTACCCTTTAAAAAATCACATAACATTGTCTATCACTCGAGTTAATTTGAAAGTGGTTTTAAAAATAACTCAAGTCCCTCAATATTCACTTGAGTGAATGTTTCTAATAAAATGCATTTTTGTAGCAAAGCTCCGTCTTTTGTAAAAAGTTCCAAAATCTCTCATAACTATGTCTAAAGCATGTTTGGTTATCTTTATACGTATCAAGACTTATTTCTCATCAAGATTACAGGTGATCAACATAATTAAGGATCAATGGATTTACTATTCAACAATAACAACTTTTGTAAGAACCTCCAACGGTCATATTTTACAAATGTCCAATAGCAAAATAAAAGCTCCAATGGAAACAATACACTTAATGGTAAAATGCCCAACATGAACTATAAATAGATTAAACGTTCAAGACAAGCTAAATAACATAATAGAGACAAAGAGCCAGTGCTTACAAAATTAAGATGCAGAATACTTTGAAGCCTCTAAAATTATACTTTCATCTTGTACATCAATGTTCAACATAATCTATTTTATAGAGAGAAGTGTGCTCAATATAATTATCCATATTTATGAGAGTTACACAATATTTGAAAATCTTGAATATGATAGAGATTGCAACCTTATAAGTGGTAATGAGGAGTGATTAAGGCTCTCAAGTATCTAACTAAACTAGAGAGGTTGAAAGTTGTAACATTTGCATTAGTACCAGTAATAAAAGGCTAAACAAGGGATTAAAAGGGTTAAGGACTAAATGGAGCATTAGAAACCATAAGGAAGAAGATAAGTGCTTGATAGTCAAGTAAGGGCAAAATAATAATTATGGTAAAAGTTATGGGCATTTTGATAATTTTAACTAAAATGTTAGGAAATTTCCCGAGGCATAAAAATGTACAGAAAAATTCCATGAAGTATATTCAAGGCAAGATTGAGGTTAAAAAAGTAGGAATAACCCCAAAAATGGATGTTTAGTAATTAATTAATATTTGGCTAATTAAGAAATTTTGAGACAAATATAATTATTTAATATATCAATGGGCCTAAGATAATTTTGTAAAATGGGAAAAAATAGTTTAACAAGTATGTGAATTTATAAAATTGGTTTCATGTTTAAATTCAAAGAAGGATACCCTAAGGAAAAAGAAAGGGCCAGTTAGTTCAGGAAAAAAGGAAAATACAAGAAATTTCGGAAAAGACATTTCTGGAAAGAGTTAGAGGTAGAGAAAAATTAGAGTAGTAGTTTTTAAATTATGAAAATTTCCTATGTATTAATTTAGTTAAGTGATCTGAGCATTGCCAAAAAGAATTCTTGGAGAATTATGCTTAGCCCTCAAGTAACAGAATCTAATGGGAGAAAAGTAAATAATTAAATTGAGAGGTTTAGAGGTAGCCAAATATTAGTAACAGTATTCTATGTAAAAGAGCATAAAGAGATGGTACTTATGAGGTAAAATTTGCTAATGAAAAGCTATTTTATCATATATCAGTGGAACCCAAAAGATGGAGCTTATGGGACAAGTTTGAAAAACTTGTCAAGCAAGTAGCACAACTTCCAAAGGAAGCCAATTTCTATTAAAAGGAGAGGAGAGGTTGGCTTGGAGGGGGAGCACACAGAAAAGAGAAGGAAAAGAAGGAGAGCACACAGGACAGAAAAGAAAAGGGAAGAGGCAAAGTGAAATCCGGCCAGGATCTGAGGTAAGAGCCAGATTTTGGTATGAAATCTTTGTATTCTTCAACCCTCTAGTCTCTACCCTCTATCTAATCAGTTTATTTTCTCTCAGTTTGGTGTATTTCACAAAATTCATTAATCCCCAAGGAGCCCTTATAGAGAGAAAATGGCCAGAGCTTGAATTAGACGAGGTAAGTTTGAAAACCCAACTCTAGTGTTTCTGTGGAACTTGCTGGTAGCTAGATTGTAGTTATTTTGGGTCAATATGGAATTTTGAGATCAGGAACCTAGGGGAGGAGGCTGTTGGCCAAATCCTTGAAGGGCCAAGGAGGTTGAATGTGAGTTATACACTAGCTAGACAATTAAGTGGAAGTATTAGAAGTGAATTTGGAAAGTTAGGTGATAAAATAATTCTAATTGAAAGTTAAGAGGAGAGTTGAGTTTGGTATAATGTAATGAATTCCTTTGGATAATTAGTAATTAAATTGCATTATGGTATTTTGTAAGCATTGTAGAATTCGAGATAGCCTACGGAACTCAGAAGTTCGGGAGGAGTAGGTCTAAGTCAGCAAAAGCGTAACATGTAGCAAATGTACTGACTTTTACATTTATATTGCTATGAATTATTATGATGATTGTTTTCCATGATTGTTTCAGATAATTGATCTATATGATGTTTGAGAATGTAAATCCTTGCTTATGTTGTGAATTGGCCATATGCTAGTACAGTTTAGTTGCATGTAGTAAGGTATACTCGTAATCATGGCTAGTAGATATCATGTATAGCGATCATGTATGTTAATGTGTTTGTTAGTATAATTTACTACTGAGATTTCCAAGAAACCTCATCCTTCTTGAAACAATAATCTTTAGGTCAAATTTTTAGTCACGGTAAAGGCAAGGAGAAGGAATCTTGAAGGAGTAAAGGGAGCCGAAAGCAATTGTGCTTTTGTGTTCATGAGTTATGTGCATTTTAGAAACCAAGGTTGTAATTAGTATGATAATGTAAATTAGAACCATGAGAATGTTGAAAACTTTGTGTATGCTTTATGTCTAGTGGTTACATTGTGTTATTAGTGATTAATAGTTGAGAATGTATGAGTTTGGTTATATCAGCAAAGTTTTGTTTATGTTGTTTAGTCACTCATGCTTGCTGGCCACGTTCGCTGCTGTGAGCTAGTAAATTGGCCACTATGAAAGGCACCCAAGAGGGAATTCTCTCAAGCTTTGGTGAATTTGCCTTGCTGAAAGGGGCATGAGAAGGACTCTTGCAGCACTGAGGAAGTTGGCCGTGACGAAACGCTACAGATCCAAGCTCTAATATTCATGTGTAAAGTAAAATTTTATGGTTTATCTTGTATTAAAAAAGTATGAACTTGGTTAACTAAGGACCTATGCCCTATAAAGAGTTGAATGAATTTTAGTTGAATACTCTAACCATTGGATTCCTAGCTATCTAGAATTATTTATTATTTTCTAAGATTGGCAACAATTCAAGAGTTTTATCAGGGGATATTAGTAAGAGATTTTTAAAATTGCTCACTTGGAACGTTAATTCTAGATATGGGCAAGCATGCGAGTGGTTAGTTAAGGTCGCTAAGAGGCTTAGGGGTAAATGTAAGGAATGTTACAAAAGTGGCTTCACAAGTGCTTGGATAAAACTTGTGGGATTGTAGTGGTTCTTAAGTACCTATGTTTAACTTGAGGAATGTAGTGAATTGAAAATTTCAGAGGTGTTTATGGAAATGGACGTAGATTAGAAGGACCAAACCAGAATAAATTGTTGTGTGTTCATTTTAGCCAAATATTATTATTTAAATTTTCCAGAGACCTCAAAAATGTAATGTTACAATGGCTAAAAATAGATTTTATAGAGTGCCCAATTTTTAAAAATTATTTCCAGCAGATAGTCAGAAATAGTTTGCCGAAACGGTAGTACAAAAGGTCGAAAATCGCCTGATTAGGGTTTTCGGTAGAAAATTAATTAAGGGCATTCCGAAATGAGTTTTGAGAAAAGAAAAATACCCTAAAACTTATAAATTATGGGAATTTTTGAGGGTTTGATATAGCCTTAGTGATTAGAGAATTCCTGAAAAGTATTTTTAGTAGTAAAAAAGCAAGTAAGGGTATTTTTATAAAAGTGAAATTATGGGAATGGTAATGAGACACTTGTCATCTTCTTATTAAAGATGAAGAGAAAAGAGAAGATATTTAGCCAGATAGGAGATTTTATCAATGTAAAGTTGCTTTGGCAATACAAGTGGGTCACACAATCATTTAAAAATCACATGTGCAGATTTTATAAGTTTTGAAGCCTCCCATTTCTGCTCCCATTTGTGCAAACTAGAAAGAAAAGGAGAGAGAGCACGGTGGAGGAGAGAGAGCAAGGAGGAAGAAGGCGCAACCAAAATTTCAAGGTAATTAAGTGTTTCAAGCTCGGTTCTTCCTATAGAACTCATCTATAACCTCTACTCTTCTATTTAATTTGTTTAGATTTCTTGATAAATCGATGAGTGAGTTGTTTTGATGATGAGAGATTGTGAGAGAGAATGAATTTTAGCAAGAATCACAAGCAATAAGTGCCATAAATCAACTCTAGGTATGATTTGCAACATGTTGATAGCTAGCTTGAGTTGATTTGAGTTTGTTTTGAGATTATGGCACTAAAACCTTCCTCATGGCTATTGGACGGATTTGAAGAGGCATGAGGAGAAATGTTTTGAGTTGTTTTATGATGGGGAATTGGTTTAGGAATGAGATGATGCATGTGTATTCTAAGAGATGTTGGAGAATCTCATTTCCTCCAATTCTCTGTGAATTTTCATCCAGCTGGGTTTATGAGGGGAAAGCGTGTGATTTTCTGTGTTTTAATGCTTCCATTGACTTTAAAATACAAAATTGTGTAGGGTAAAAGCAAGAGCACAATTTTGGAAGCATTAGAACCACAATTGACAAAGTTAGAAGCCAAGTTGCCAAGAAAGAGTTTTCTAAGTTGTTAGTGGTCATAATGCTTTGATAATAGCATATTATTGATGAAAAGTACACTATGGCATGTGTAGGATTGTGAATTGTCAAGAAGGATCCCAAAGTGCAAGTATGAAGCCATTGAAGTCAATAGGAAAGCTAAGTTAATTATAAGGTAGCATAAACTCTAACTTTGACATTTACATTGCATTGATTGTTGCTTGTGTTGCTTTGCCATATATGATGTATGGTTGTAGCCATATCACATATAAATCCTTGCTTGTGAGTATGCATGGTTGTAGCTATGCAATGATGCTTTGGCCTTGTGCAAATGAAATAGTAGGAGTAATGTTTTGTTAATAGTTTCTTGGCATGGTAGTGTACATATAAATGATCATGCATGTTGATGTGCTAGTTAGAGATATTTGCTACTAGGATTACTTTAAAATCTCATTCTTTCCAATGACTAACCATAGGCACAAGCTCAAGAAGCAAGGGTTAGGGTGCAAGAGTGAAAGGTGGGTGGCTTCCAATGCAAAAGGAAAGGTTGCACATGTTGTGCATGTTTTGGTGTATATGTGCATTTTGGGTGAATGTATGATTAGATGCTATTTTATGGCAATGCAATGTTGAGTAGTGTAAATAGATGCCAAGCACGTTGGTTGTACATGTAATGATGTGAATTGCATGAGAAAAAGAGATTGAGCATGAAAAATCACAAGTTAAGGGTCTAAAGCCCTTACTTGTGACAAAATTGGATAAAATGAGAAAATGAAGTCCAATGGTCATGGAATTTTGCATGCAAGTAGGGCTATTTATAAGATTTCTAAAGAGCCATAGGTTGCTTAATTTAGACTTGTGTGCAAAAAGATATGATTTTTCAAAGTTCAGCAGAAAACCAGAAAATCTGACAGTACAAAGTTCACCCTGGCGAAGTCCAGAGTTCGTCAAGGCAAAGGTGGTTAGAAAGGTAAGTCTGGAGGAGTTTGCCATAGGAAAATGCACCCAAGAGGAATTTCCATGTGGTCAGAAGAGTTGGCTGCAGCGAAGTCCTATTTCAGAAGCCCTAATGAACAGTGAAATTCCACATGGATTAAGAGGATGCTTAAGCTTTAATTTTCTCAAATGAATATTTTTTTGCTCCATAAATAATTGAATAAGATTTACTTGGAGACTTAAACTACTTGTTTGGGATTTTTCTAAAATTAGTTATAAATTTTTAAAGTTTGTCAATTTTTAAGTTGCCAAGTGAATAGTAACTATTTTGAGAATTTTTTTAGAGTCACTTGGTTAACTAATTATAGGCCGTTTAATGGTTTCAAGTGGTTTAGTTAAGGTCTCTAATGAATAATAAAGCTAAACAAGAGAGATGTTACAAATGGCGAATAGCTTGAAAGAGAGTAAGTTTTAATGTAGATATATATTTGAGTTGATGATGACTAGAAGATGTGTTTGTTCACAACATTATAAATATGAAAAGACAGAGATGGCTTTGACTGAGGAAGCTATGAGAGTCAGAACAAACTCTGTTTTTTCTAGTAAGAAGGTAGAGGTTCTCTATGAATCAAGTAACTTTTGTTCTTTCTTGTGACACTTTAAGTTTGCAATTTTTTTTATTGGTCACCTAACTCACCCTCTCTTTTGAGTATCAATCTATTCCAACATATATTTAAATAAATGATTTTATTTGATGTTATAATCACTTAGTGAATCTGTTTGTTGTTATTGGAAACTAAGTAAAGTGATGTTTAAAAATGGGTTTTTTACACCTCTATGTTAGTGCATGATGTAACAGCACTTTGTCAAATACCCTTACTTAACCAAATAAACAATTTAATACATTAATATGGTAGATATGGAACATGATTCACACTAAAGTCTACCATAGTAGAAAATGAGTTTACCAAATTCTAAAAGCTTAACCACGGTAGAAAAAGATTCTATTAACCAATTAAAAGTTACTACTTCATATCCTTAATATAAGACCTATATGACTTTTTTAGAGAGATTAAGGAAGCTAATTAATTGATATATATATATCATTTTCCTCAAATAATTTGCCTAACTTGTGAACTGATACATAAGTAGACTTTTTTTTGTTTCATAGGATTAGCGAAAGATAGAACTATGCTGATTACTTGGCTATGACTTCTCATAATTTAGTACAAAACTTTTGTATCATTGATCAGCCTCCATGTCTTGATGGGATTGTGGATTATGTTGAAAGGTGCTGATTGTTGCTTCTATCCTTCCATAACCATCTCTGATTAATTAGTATCTAGTACTATTAAAATAATAAATTGATATATAAGCTAATGATACACAAACATGTTTTAGAATATATATTATAGTTCAGTAATTCATTTACCTTATTTAATCTCCTCCAAAAAGTCAACTGACTCTTATATTAAGGACTAAAGGTAGCATTATGGTAATAAATTTTTTTTTTGTTTATCATTAAGATTAACCATGATGAAAAGGAATAAACTTAATAATTGAGAACATCTATTGTGGTTAAAAATAATAAACTGCATCATAAACATTTATTCATGATAGAAAAGAGTTAAATTAAACATAAAAGGTCTATCATTAGTATAAAAAGAGTTACTAAAACATTTGCAAGAAAACTATATTATAAAGGAATACAATTAACCTAACATACCTATAAAAACTCAAGCCATGATCAACAAAAATCAATCGGCAATGATAAGGCTTTAGGTACTTCAAGGCCACAATATAATATATCATCATCAAACCCAAAAACAACATTCTTATTGCACAATAACTAGTAATAACACTGTTCATTGCACGAATAAATTAACATCTTGAATAAAACTAATATTCATTAACCAAAGTAAAATGAGGATGGAATTGGTAGTTTTCCTAGAAATGCATAGAAAATTATTTTAGCAATTAATCTTAAGTTCCCAATTAATTATAAATCACATATTTTCTTGTTCATATTATTTTTTTTAGATATGGCTATTCTTTTTTATTGAAGTGAAATTTAGTTACAAACATAAAAAGTGAAACTTATGAATACAAAGTAAAGCTTAATGTGAAATACTAATGTAG
>QFDD01005733.1:0-12564 GCA_006871305.1 Vachellia collinsii | reverse complement strand
TACAAAGTAGATGAATAGTAAATTCGCCGCTTGATGACGTCGATTAGCAGTAAGTTGACAAAGTCTAAACTGCAATTAAGCTTGAGGTAACATTGAAAATAATACCCAGCGAAAATCGAAGACTCAAGCAAGTACGTAGATCTACAAAACCTAAAGAAATGGAGCAAAAGATCGAAAGTTAGGGATTTCGAAAACGACTTACATAGGTTTTGAGCAGGGCAATGTCATCCTCGTCAAGGGGACGGGGGTTCTTCTCGTCCTTGATGTCGTCCTCGTGATCGGGCGCCATTGATGTGATTCTTCCAATTTGATTTCTCCTCAGATAAAGATGTAAGCTTTCTCTAGTTTACTTGAGAAGGAAGTCGAGGCTGAAAGCCTGAAACTATGATTTTGCTTGGGTTTAGCTGGGCTTTTATGCAAGAGGGGTACAGAGGTCCGCGAATCCGGGAAAGAGAAGCTAAGGAGGAAAACTAGGAGGGATTGCTCGTTTAAAGCCGCGACACCAAACCGGAGCAAGGTGACTTTCCATCCAAGAAATATATCTGTACACCCTTATGTACATATATATATATATGTATGCATGTATGTATAATGTATGTGTGTACGTACTTGGCAAAAGAAAGAATGTATGTATGGCAAAATATTAAACAAAAAAAGCTTTATTAATCAAATCCTTTTCTGGTGGAAGGAATGGTTAGAAGAGTATAACATGAGAGGTTAATTCTTCGTAATTTAATAAATTCATGTTCAAATTCCTATTAAAAGATATATTTACATTTTATATCAATAATATTTTAAATATAATTGTGTCAAATAAAAATATACAACCAAATGGAGGTGATTTGCCTTTTGGTGACAACCAAATTGGAAACATTCAAAAAAATAATAATAACTACAAAAAGAATTTATCAGCTTTGTTATACTACTAACGATAAAATTCAACACTATCCTCTCGTGGATATGAATTGCATAATTTGCATTACTCTGAATTGTCAATTGTTATTTTAACTATAGGAGTTGGGTCTAAAAAAATATTAATCTATAATTTGATGAATCAACATTTAAATCTTTGTGAGAGGAAATATCTACATTTAATACATAACAGTATTTTAAATTAGATAATCTCCATGGGAAAATATAAAAAAAAAACAAAATTGTTCTTTAAGAACCCCCCCTCCTTTCTCCATATTTCCTCTTTGCATCACCTATGTTTTAGCATGTTCTTTTAAAGAATTTTTTTTTTTTGGAATGATTATTGAAGGTTTCCCCCCTCTTTTACTTACATGCTTTTCTGTTATAATGTGATTACATTTATTTAGTTTAACTTATCGGATATTGAAATGGAAGAATGAGAAATGTTTCGATGGCGCAGTAGTCTAATGGATTTTGTCCCATAATGATATATTCATATTTTTATCAAAATATTCTCTCATTTATTGCACATCTCCTCGTTTTCAAATATATTGATTACTTTAATAATCCTAAAGAAACATATAAAAATTTCTCAGAAGTGTTTTTTACCCGTGAAATTTTAGTATGGACAGAATTCTTACTGCAATAATATCAAAACAGTAAAGTGCATAAAATTCTCAAAAGCTCGAGACATTTTTCATAGAGTTCGTTCAAGCTCTGAAGAACTGCTTTCGAAAGAAAGATCGCATCAAGAAAAGAACATACAAAATTACAAAGAAAATTTACATGACTTCTTGAAATGCCTTTTGGCCTTTCCTTCATAACCAGATAGGGTGTGGTTTAAATTGAGCCTAGGTAATAAGCAGAAAGTTCAAAATTTAAACTTCATCTACCAAAAATCCATCGACAGCAACATTTTTCATTTCTATAGCAGAGATGATGAAGGGACAGTAATTGCATTAGGGCCAAATTGAGAACCAAGTTATCATAGTACAAACGATCTGTGTGATGAAAGAATAGAGATCAATAAGGAATAACGCTTATGAGACAAAATCGCCAATGCTATTATCATACATGAGTGGCAATCAATACATAAAAAATTTCAAACAAACCTATTATAGGACAGAAATGGCGCAGTAATAAATGGCAGGGGTACATGAATAAGTTTTGTACCAGCAGTAACTTCATTCAATTTCCGCAACAATATTTGGTTCCTCACCTTGGCACAGGTACTGATCACACACTGATGCTGATCCCCAGCCCTTTCGAAGCCGCAAGATGTCTTCGGTGAAAGTGGAACCTGGAGCTCCAATGAACACAGTGGACATGGCACATATAGTCTTATCCAACATAGCTTCCACCTTAATTGCAAAATATTCATGATGCAAATCAGCAGAAGAATTTGATGGCGGGCAATACCAACAATCAGTAGGCTTTTCTATTAGCACGCATAACATATCTCAATGCTTTTCATTTAATTTTATTTTCATTGCCTTATCCCAAAAGAAGCATGATGGAAAGTGCAGTTAGAATTTTTGATAGAGAGTGATGTATGTAACTAAAACTGTAAATTTTGAGTCTACACTAAATCCAACTAATATGTGGCCCGGTACACTAGCAAAAAAAAAAAAAAATGTGGCCCGGCGACACTGAAAACCTATTTCAGAAGCTGCCACCCAGAGCAAGTGAGAGACCATCTGATGGAAAACTGAAAGCAACAATTTGAGTATCACATGGCCTAAGGTTCGTTAAGCTGTCATTTTCCTTTCCTGAAAGCAACACGTTGAGGTAGAATAACAGAAGCAATAGATTTATATTTACACAGTAAGATTTTTGGATCCGGCTTCTCTACAGACTACACTTTACCTGTCATTTGCAGATCAAACTAAAAGATCCTATTTTTGGCTATAGATTTCAAACTTAAATACCAATCTCTCTTTATCTATCTAAGAATAGAAAGAGAAGAGAGTAAGAGACACGCATATTGATATGCAGAGGATCTGTTTCGTAAAGAAGTCATAGTTGAGATTTTGAGTCTCAATAATCAGAAAATAAATAGGCACATCACTCTGCATGCAGTAATACACATTACTGCATAGAAAGATAACGTTTCGCTCTAGTTGGGGTCACTACCATCATCCTATGAGTCAAGCTGGGACACTGAAAGAAAAACAGAAGATTGAACCAGAAGATACAGCACACAACAGCAGCAAAAAGAAAGCACAATGAACGGTATGTGGTGTCATAACTGTTTTAAAGTTTCCATAACAATCCAAGGCCATATATGGATTAGTGAAACAATAATGTTAAGCTCAAAAAAAAAATCACAAGAAAGAGCACTATCATCTCACCTGAGAATCTCCCTCAATACCATGCCTGTATAATAAAGCATCCCATTTTTCTGCTGAATTACGAGCTGGGCGTTTTACAAGTGGAACAGGCTTGTTATTAAGCACAACAAGTGACTGAAGCAAATCAGTTTCACTTTCTGCTGCATCTGTGGAAAGATAAATGACAGGCGCATTGGCACTTTCAACCACTCGCAAAATGCAATCTGCTGCTTGAGGGATGGGGTAAAAGCAACTTGGTTTTTTGACATTACTGAAAAGATAATGGATCATTAGAGATGATACAATGAAGAATAATATAAGATACAAGGGGAAAAATTGTAGGAACATTTCTCATAAGGCAGAAGCCAAATTGCAAAACCATTGGCGCAGATATAGTTCCAATAGTTGTAGTATAAAGGTCAGAAAGAAAGCACTATAATAGTCATGCGCTGAAGATTAAATGCTGCAAGTAGTCCCCAAGTTAGAACTAAGAAATCCTGAAGCTGCAGGCAAAATGTACAGAGTAAAAAAAAGTACCACACTTACATCATAAAATCAAAACTTAATTTCTAGAAATATGTGCACAGAAATCATTAAAAAAGGACGCACCAGAATTTCAAAAAGCCGTGTCTTCGAAAATGTAGAGCAATGAAGTTCCTCCCCAGGAATGTTTGAATAAAACGCTGAGCAGTAAGCACGATAAGACGGCTAGGTTCAATCAGAGTCTTGCATTTGTGAGCAAGTGGACCACCTGGTTGGGTTACCCATTCTGTCTCCACGTCAGCAAAGAAGACATCCCCGATTGCCATTACATCATCATCGTGTGTAAACTTAGATAGAACATCTTGAGTTGTCCTTTTGTTGGGCTTCTTGGTATCCTCGACCCAAACAGGCTCAGGTTTACCTATTGACAAGCCTAACGTCTTCAATTTTTTTATATGGTCCTCATCCAGATAACAAGGCTGGGGCAGAGAAAAGTAACATAGAAACTTATCTATCTTCATATGATCCTTCTTTATATCCGCAAATTCATCAAAGGAGATGACAGCCTTTCTTCCCAAGCATTTGTTAATGTGATCGATATCCAACACTCTATCAAACTGATAATCAACTTTCGAGCTGGGAATAACTAATACCCGATTAAGAAGAGCCGCGAAAAACATATGCTTCTCCAAACAAATTAGATGGTTGGACATCTGGCCTGAAACGCATATGGCAAGAAGAAATTTGTCAGCTTTTGGCTTCCACTCAATTGTTCTTCTCTTTGACAAATTCTGATCCACTGTTCTACACCTATCATAACTGACATCACCCAAACTAGCATTTCCAAAACTGAATTCGAGTTCAACCAAGTTCCCAGTCTTATGGGGAGACAACAAAACCTGTTGGATCTCTTTATTCATAGAAATCTGCTTAAACAAAACAGATTTAAGATCTTCCAACAATGACGAAGATGAGAACGAGGGCAAGTGATTCGGATCCCGCGTTGGCGAACTTGAATTCACAGAAGAATCAAGTTGAAACGTATGATTCCAAATCCTGAAAAGCTCCAACTGTTGCTGCTGCAAGATATGAAGAGCGCGCAATTCTGACTCCTTCATTTGCGCACGTAGCGGATCGAGCTTTAGAGAAGGGAAATTGGAGGGGAAGAGGGTGTGGGCATCGGTGGTGAAGTATAGCAGAACAATGAAAATACCGAGAATGACGAACATATACCTCTTCTGGAACTTGAAATTCAATCGGGGCATTCGAGAACTGAAATCTTCAATGTGGAACACAGCAGCGGCAGAAGAGGGTGGCGTAGGAGGCTTTCTCACATTCTGTTCGATCAGATTAAGGCGGTCATCTTCTTCGTCCGAAGTTAAATCTCTCTGCATTGCTAGCCTTAGCAACGGTAACAACAACCCGAGATCGAGTCCGCGACTGAGTACTCAGTGGAGGCCAACAGTAGTGACAGCAATTTAGAAGCGCTAGAGTAGCCACAATATGATCTCTGAGTCAGCGACTCGGTGAGTTTGAATGAGAGAGTGACAATGATGTAGGAGATGAAATGAGCAGATCCCGCGAGGCCGCAACGGGAAAGGGAGGGAGCGGAAACGTAAGCAGCGAGCGAAAGGGAATGACGAATCAGAAAATGTGTCGGTTGATGGCCATGAAAAATAAAAAATATAAAAAATCAGTATGTACATAAATTAGTGGGTGGCTGAAAATGACGGTTTAACGGCCCATCGAACCGGATCGGGCCTGTGGTAGTTGCAGGCCCGACTAATGATTGTGATATTAATTTTGGCAGTGCTTAATATTTAAAACACAGTTTACCAAAAAAACAACGTTTATTTTAATAGATTCCTTTGAAAATCACTTATCTAAGATTGAGTGATATTAGAAATGAAAAAAAATATTAGCACCTAAACTTGATAAGAGCTATATAACAGAGATCTTAAAAATTAGAATAGGAGTTACAGGTTTTGAACAACTATTTCAAAGTTTTAAGAAAATTATTATTGAAATTATTTAAACAGTAATTTTAATAAACATGATAATAATTTTATTGAAATTTTGTAACAACTATCTAAAATTCAAGAATAATATTTTTGAGTAACTAGTTTTACATTTTTCACTAAATTCAAGTCATTAAACATATTCAATAAAAGAATTCACTGAATGATTTCTTTGTTCATTCTAATTTTAAAGGTATTCTGGAGAAGAATATAAATGTTTCACTCTTTCTCCAAACACTCTATTTATAACACTGATGTCCAGCTAATTCCCTATTGTCTAGACTCCATTATACCGATTTTTTATGTATAGTTCCTTTCATTTTATACAATTCATCATCTTATTAAAAAATAAAGGAGAAGAATCAAGCGTTATCCTTCAACCATTCCGGAAAGCTCTGGCGCTAATACCACCTTAGGCCAAAATACCAAGACACGTAGCTATGGTTATACGATGCCACGTAATACTTTGATATGAAGTGGAAGCCTCCAGAGCATGCCATTGTTCATGATGTCATAAACTCTCTAAAAACTGGAGATAGAGGGAAATCATGAACATGAAATGCATTAATAGAATCTGAAGTTAAAGCAGTGGAATTTTTTTTTTTTGTTTTTGGCACTGAATTGATTAGTTATGGAGAGGACAAGAAAGGCTTTCTTACCACCTTGCAGGAAATGGATGAGCACTGGCCAGTGGAAGCTCGTGACCAAGGCTTCCAACAGGGCAGCAGTTCATGGGGTTAAGCTGCCTGTTCCTGACACCGTCAATGTAAACAGATTGATATAAATGGTGATTTGTTTTGTTTGTCTGAGCCAACCATTTATGACTAATCAGATTGTGTTGTTGTCTTTTTCTGGGGACTGGGGACTTTGGTCGTTGTGGTTCTGCAGAAGGACGAAGTGGAGAAGGAGATTCAGAAAGCAATTGAAGAGAAAGAAGCCAGGAGGAAACAGATTGAGAAGACAGTGGAATCCCACTTGAAATCTTACCGCATGGCTGATCACTCTTCTTCTGATGGATAGATTTTGTTGTTGTTCTGAGAGTGCTCCAAATAGATGTGATATAAGTTGTCTGTGGGCTTGCTTGTTTGGATTAACCGATGGCAAAAGTCAGTTTTATCTCAACTGATTTTTACAAACTGAAGTCGGGGTGGGTAAAAGTCAGTTTGTGTAATGCGATGATCAGGTTGGCAGATAAAAAAAAAGTCAGTTTAGTATGGCGTTCAAGCCCTGATATCTTGAGACCCTCCTGTCTTAATTTATTCATTCTCACATTTGCTTCTCTGTTTCAAATATCAAAGGCCAGTCGCAACAGAGACTTCAAGGTTGTCGAGAGCGACAACTCAGAAACCTTGAAGCATTGGAAACTACACATATCCACACACACACTTAGAGGGAAAGATTGAAGGAAGATATGAGTGAGAAAACAATGATGACAATGAAAATTAACAAATTGTGGTAACTATGATAGCGTTTGAAACTGAACTAATCTTGCTCTATCATTTCTAATTAGTTTCTTCAACTACTTCAACCAGTCTTCCCCGGACCCACTTTTTAGTTACAGTAAGTGATTTAGAGGCCGTTTCCTCTTCAACAGATTGAATTCGCATCTCTGTTGGAGAAGGGTCTGCCTTGTGCTCCATGCCCTGGCCTTGTAGGGTTTCCTTGGGTTGATTTGTTGAATCCAGTTCACTTTCAACACCCAAAGCAGAGGAGGCAATATCGTTGGTGGCTGAAAGGTGAAGCTTTAGATCACCATTAATTAGTTCATGCAGGCAAAATTCGCCATCATGTAATTTGTAATCACTTGATGGTAATGCTTTTCGTCCATTTACCGGCCCCATATCAGATTGGTTTAAATCTTCCAGTGTTGCATCTTTTCCCTGATCAATCTCGCTCAAGGAAGCAGAAGAAACAGTACTCTCCGTTGTATGTTGTGTTTCGATGGATTCGAGTGATTGAATAGCTTCATTTATAAGCTTCCTGGTTTCAATAAGAGAAGCTTGTGCAATAGGACTCTTGGTTGCAGCACCCTCGAGCGCATTGGCAGCTTTCTCAGCTTCAGCAATTAATAATCTGCACAGTTGCATATCATATCAGGAATACACTTAGTTAACTACATTTGACAAAGCTTCCAAAGAGGATGATTCAATTTGATTACAGTAAATTCACTCATCGCTAAGCCATAGTTTAAACGCAAACTTTAAAGTCCTCCAACCTCCAAAAGAAAAGGGAAGTTCATAGAAGGCATAAAATTTGGACTTTAGATTTACAGACAGAAGTAAAATTCAACTGAGAAGTAAAGGAATAATACTCTTCCACAGTAAAGATGAATTTACCTTGCTCGTTCAATGGCCTCAGTTTGCTTGGTTTCTGCAGCAGCTCTTTGTACTCTGATGTTCATTATCATGTCAAACTTAAAACTCGCCAAAGGATCCTTGTAAACAGGAGATTTTCTTCTTCTCAGCTGCTTTTGAGTAAGAATTCTCTCGTTACTCTTGGCAAAATTGCTAGTTTCAGTAGATTTTTTCTTTATAGGGTTCCTCCTTGGGAATTCTGTACCATCGCTTGGTCTTCTCCTTGGTTTCCTTTCAGTTTTTTCAGCAGTACCATGATACTTGGCCAATGCAGAGCAAACTCTTTGGCGGTATTCCTATTAACAAATTAAAACAAAAACAGAAAAGTAGGTCAGGAAATATGCTAACAACTCCAACCAGTGGTGACAAAATTAAAGCTCAAAATTCAAAAATTAACAGATGGATGGCTTAAGAACGTCAAAAAATACACGAGGCCGTCAGAAGAAAAGAGCATAATTAGTCGATGTCAAATATATCTGCTCCTAGATCATATTGATGCTGGATAGGAGTACTCGAACGAATATAGTAGGCAGAATAACCAGACATTATTAATGCCAAGGTCAGAGATACGCAGCAGTCAATGGCAGAGAAATATTAATTTCTAGCCACTCTTACGAGACATTACTAGTGTGCTGGACTGGTAGGCTGTTCATTAATCATTACTGCCCTCCTTTATGTGACTTATAGTGCGAGGCTTGAAGCCTGTTAGCTGATTGCAATAACTAGCAGCGTTTGGCAAACTGAGAAATTGAAACCATTAAATATGAAACTTCAAGGTGTTGATATATGCTCACAGGATCAGCCCATTTTGCAGAGATGGCTTCAGCAATCTTCCTTCTCTGCTCAAGAGATTTGGGTGCTCTTTTACTATGAGTGGCCCTTTGCGTATTTTTCCTTTGTTCAACACTCTCGATCCACTCCTGCTGCAGCTGTTCATCCAGAGTTTCATAGGAATTCCATTGCATCTCTTCTTCACCAACAAACCCTCGTCTAGAAGCTTCTGCAATTAAATTCTGCCACTCAAAGATACAAGCTTCCTGCACCATCCTTTTTGCCATCCTCCTTTCCCAACCCTTTCTCACTCCAATGCCAATCTTCTGTCTTGTTTCCATGCTGCACAAACAATACAGAAGGGCTGAATCCAGCATAATGCATCGGGAGAACAAGCTATCATCAAAGGAATAGTATTTTCTATCAAAATAAATAGGAGATAGGCATCAATGACCTTCATTGGCCTACTATAAATTTAAGAGCACTTTGGTACATCATCATCCATCCTAGCATCTTGGATGTCAAGAGGCAAGCCTGATTCTATTGTACTCTTGTCGATAATTCAAATGTCTGGTGGCATTCAATAATTATGGATAAGACGAGTTCCTTTTTAGCGGCATTTCATATCACCCAAAAACTAAGGGGATTTCACATCCCTAAAGTTTTAGCCTCGAACCCATAGCATACAAACCTTAAATGTGACACCAAATTTCACAACTTCAATTGCCATACCAGGCAAGAGAATCTTAAATACTATGGTATCCATTGGCGAAAAAGGGGGGGAAATGTACTACAGTAACCAAGATACCAAGGAGCATAAAAGGCCAGTGGACCAAATGGCTCCTTAACAGTAACCATGTTAAAGTGGATAAACATATATACTCACGTTTGCGCATGTCCAAGATCAACCAACTTCATTCTGACCTGAATAGCAGAATTTTGTTAATTATTAGAAATTTAGAATAACGTCGGCCAAAGTGAAAAATCTAATCAACTATCCATACCATTAAAGTTACAACTCAACTAAGAAATTGTTAAACGAAACAAATGCCATAAAATTGTGGTTGCCATTATTTTAAAAATATATTGCATTTATATATGTGCTTAGAGTAGGACAAACTTATTGATTTCCTTTACAGTTAAGAATATAAAAATACCAAAGGTTCCTTTAGACTTCATTTCTTCAGGTTTAGTCCTTTTCAGTTTTTCCTCTCCAGAAAAATTAGGTCACCTTGAAGTGCAATCGATGTCTTGTATGCCTGAAGAATCTAAATCCGTTGTCGGCGAGTCATCATGAATTATAGAATTGTATAACCCAAAAAAGAAGAAGAAGGAAGGAAGGCAAGAAAGGATGTTTGTTGCTTAATATCACAATCTAAAGACATTCTTACATGACATCACCTTAGGGTTCTGCATAGCAAGCCTGGTTCTTTCCCTGATTTTCTGTAAAGTTTCTGCACACGAATTCAACATTTAAAAGATTTTATAACTCGGACGAGGATAGATGAAGATACAAGTGACTGGAAAGTGAAACAAGGAACGAGAAAGAAAAATTTACCAGGACTATGCTTCCTGCCTTTGTTCCATGGTGTGTTTCCTGAATTTGCTTTTGAAATTCTCATTCTTCTCATCTTCTCCCTCTCATCAAGTTGTTCTGGCTCATCCTTACAAGACTCATGCCGAACTACAGGCCGGTTAGAATTTACACAAGTGTCTGAGTCCTTAAAACTCAAACCTTTATCTTCATCTGCAGCCAATGCCTTCGGTTCAAAAGTAGCAACTGCCTTAATCAAAAGTCTACCCCTCGGCCACTCACCACGTCTCTCATTGAATCTCACCTTTTTCAAAGATGTCCAAGCACAAGGGAGTCTCAGCTCTTTCCCATATGTAAACGAAATTGATGCTATATTACCATGAAGAGGCCTTTGAGCTCTGAGTGAACACGAAGTATAGTGGAAGCAGGGCTGCACATTTGCAATCTCTGGTCACAAAATTCAAAGAGGAAAAAAAAAATCAACGATGAATAGCATCATTATCTACTAGAACAAACAAACACACAAAGAACAACTCTGAAATTAAAGGAAGTAAAATTCAAGATTACTGGAAGCCTCCGCATACGAAATATTCGAATGATGAATACAAATGGGTCTTTAATTTACAATGGACCCTTGCTTCAATCCAGACAGTTAGTTACCGAACACATGAACAGAAGTACCACAAGAAATGCAAGAAGTTAGCAAAGAATGAAAGAATCAGCCCAAAAATCACAGACCAGGAAGAGAAAAGAGGGTAGGAGAGTGTACCCAACAAAGGCATGGGAACTCATTCAGCAATCTACACAGACATGAAGAGTGCATAACTTGGAAGAGACAGCATCTTAGTTATGCCTCTTTCAGAACTGTTCTTGAAGCGTTGAACTAGAGTGACTGAGAAATTAAGTCACTCCAGAAGAAGTGGATGCAGTGAAAGCGAGAATGAATCAACCCCGTGCAGAGAGAAGGCTCAGCCAATTAATGGAGAAAGGCGCGACGCAGACGGAGCCACGCACATCCACATGCAGCGAAGGAAGAACCAGAATTAGATAACGAAATGTGTATAGTAGTCACTGGAAAAAGAGCCCACAAATTGCCAAGGCCAAATGTATTCCATTTTTTATATAATCCTCTGATATTGGGCTTTGAGAAGTGTGGGCCATAATTGGATCATCAATAGTGGGCCGTTGAAAATGCACCATGAAGACACTAAGTGGGCCTGATATGATATTGGAAATAAGAAGAAAATAGGGTTGACAACAAATATTGGTATAGTTTTAGTGAGGAATTGACTCACAATCAAGTGAAGCTGTAATATTGGTATAGTCCTTAGGGAAAAATATGTTATCTTTAAATGATTCCAACATTGCTTGAATAAGAGTTAAGACAATAAAAGGACAAAAAAGAAGTCTCTCAGAGAAAATACTGTTAATGTAACATTGATCATAATCATACACAATGTGATCATATATTGGAGCCAAAATTAAAATCGAAATATAGTTTTTAACCAATAAAACATGCAATAATGTGATACTGAGTCAATATATTATATACATGTTATATTGCCGGAGAACCACAAAAATATAAAAAAGAAGACACATATCATCATAACTCTATCTGATGAAAATATTAATATTACTCGCGTAGGGTTTTTTTCTAGTAGTATAAAGGGAGAAAAATTGTGTCAGAGCTTTGAATAAAAAGGATTAAAGAAAGATGGGAGGGAATATTTTGACCTTGACTAGAATTGCAACTTTATAAAAAGCATACAAATTACAAGCCATAGATTCCTCATGGCAATGGCCAAAAAAAAAAAAAAAGATTCCTCTTGGCATGGAGAATTATTTCTTAAAATATATAATAAAAACAAAAAAAAACATATATTATTGTTATTACTATAAGATTAGCAGCTATATTATTGCCCCAAAGAATTTATAAGTGTCATTTGTTAGATTATTAGCAAGTTAGCCACCTGGCCTATGCTTTTGTTGAAAAATTAATAAGCTTGTTTTACATTTCAGTCTCTTTAGAATTCAAAATAATAATAGAAATGGTTTGAGCAGCACGGCATGTGCTTCATTGGCCATAATTGCGCAACTTTATCAAAAGCCTAGTTTTGAGGCTGATATTAAGAATGAATATTCTGCTTTAATTCATTCATATA
>QFDD01005732.1:0-10825 GCA_006871305.1 Vachellia collinsii | reverse complement strand
AATATGCTTCTACTGAGATTACCACCTGTTCTGAAAAACATTGGGCTCATTTTTTCATGCTTATTAGCAGATTCAGGAGTTCAATGATGTGGATAGCAATTACAGGATCTTTCTTCTCAGTACTAGGGCTGGTGGATTGGGAATTAACCTTACCGCAGCTGACACTTGTATCATTTATGACAGCGATTGGGTATTTAAAATTTCTTTTGGGGAACTTTACTGTATGCTTTATTGCATCTTACATCTTTGATGCTACATTTGCTTACATTAGTTCATTCATGGTCCAGAATCCTCAGATTGATTTACAGGCCATGGACAGATGTCACAGAATAGGTCAAACCAAGCCTGTTCATGTTTACAGGCTTGCGACAGCTCACTCCGTGGAGGTACATGACTACCTTGTATTGTGGTTTGGTGATGTGATTGATGTTTACCTATCAGGATATCAAGTGTATGTTACATGATAAATTTTTATGGATACAATGAACTCGCTAGCATGTTACATGTTATAATGAACTCTTTTTTGCCTATCAGGGTCGCATGTTGAAAAGAGCTTTCAGCAAGTTGAAGCTTGAGCATGTGGTGATTGGAAAGGGGCAATTTCATCAAGAACGGATGAAGCCCAACTCTGTGGATATCAAAGAGGAGGTTTGTACAGTAGCAGCTTCGTTTCCATTAATTTCTCAATTTTGCTTTCCTATGATCTTCTGTGTGTGTTTTAGCTTAAGCATACTACTTTTACTGTGTTATTAGGCTTGCATTTTACTGATTAATCTTGTTTAGTCCGGCAAACCTTATTTTCTCACATTATCATCATATTCACAAGACTAGCGTATAACTAGTAAGAAAAAGGATCTAATAATATAATAAAGCATGGATACGGATCTCTACCAGTAATGAAGTTGACATATGAAGATGGCTTTAGGACCGGAAAATCTAGTTGTAGTGTCTCTTATATTTATTGTTGGGATTAAGATAATTTCTCAGCTATTGTTTCCATGTTTTAATTTGGAATCTGTACATGATCTGATTTAAGGATGAGGAATTGTTGGAAATACTTCGAGAGGAAGAATCTGCTGAAGACAAAGCGATCCAAACAGATATTAGTGATGAAGACCTAGAGAAGCTTTTGGATCGCAGTGATCTTATCTCTGGTAACTTAAATTGTACGAGCAAATTTCCTCTTAAAGGGCCTGGATGGGAGGTGGTGATTCCAACTGGGAGCGTGCTTTCTACTCTTAACAGCTAATTTCTGTTATCTATCTGCGTAGCACAAGATACTTTTGAAAAATACTTCCCTTTGAAGTAACATTAGATAACTGCTTTTCTAGAGTCTGTCTCACTCTCAAGGAATGATGTTTCACAAATATATAGTCGTCGAATAGCTCTTTCATTTTGTATTTGTTTGAAATGGGCTAGATAAGAAATGATGCTTTGAAGAACATTACGCATTCAGAGCCCCTCAATGGCTCTCATTTTGTAAATGTTCTAAATGGAATTGATTATAGTTCAAGAATGATGCTCATGTATTCAACAATTGTTGGGTTCCATTTTTGCTAGGCACAGGAATTCTGATTGAGGCACTTCTACTCCTAGTGAGTCAGTGACTAGTCAAATGTTAGCATGCTGAGTCGATCTTCAATTGGTCTAAGATGTCTTGGTTTAGCATCCTGATCATTCCTTTATGGCACGTTTTGACGTTTGTTTCGTTATTTTCCTCAATACTCCCTCTGTTCTAAGTTTAAAGCACAACTTTTCAGAAGTCTACATTGTTTTAATTTTTTTTTTTCAAAAAATACCTATAATTATTTTTCCCAACCTTAAATGAATTTTTTTAAAAGATATTACTATTGAATTAGGGGAAAATTTAAAAAGAACAAAAAAAAATTGGTCAGACGCGAACAAGTTGGTTAATTTTGACAACTATGTAATATATTTAGAATAGGGGGATGTTATTCTTTATAATTTTCTGATTAATGATAATGATTGAGCTTAGTCTGGTTAATTTTGACAATAGTTGGGGCCATATGTTAGAAATAGAAATATGGATTAAGGTGATTAGTGTTAATAATTTAGTTAATAACCCAAAATTTTATATAAATGATCATAATGTAGTAGTTTGTGTAAGATTGTGTAATTATCACCTAAGAGTGAGAGAATGTAGAGTATTCATAATGTATAGAGAGGAAGGATAATTTAGATTTTCTATCTTAAGAATCTCTAACATAGGATTTGTTCATCATCTTCAAATAAAAATATATTAATATTGTACCAAAAATAGGTTTACAATAATAAGTAAAATTTCTTCTTCCATTCTTACTTTCAATAATGTTTACACATCAGTAAGAAAATATAATTTCGCTCTTTGGTTAGACTATCACGATTTTTTAGCACTATATGTATTGGACTAGGCACACGAGTTCGTGTCTTCGTCTCGTAATCAAGTCTCTTTTCCTATATCTTGGGCCTCAGAATTCTCCTAACTGGGCCTTGAGGGAGTATTTTTGGTTCCGAGTACTCCCTCTTGACATGCACAACCAATATACTCAACAAAAACATATAGGGTTTCATCCGATGAATCAGAGTTTGAATTCCTTCTAGAAGATGTACCCACATTTAGTACCAATAGTATTTCAAACAGGATTATCTCCAATATGATATATCTATGCTTTAGCAAAAGAAAATATACTCAACAAAATCATGATTGCCTACATTTAATTCTTAACAGTGTTTCTAATATATTTATTTACAGTAAAAGGATAATCATATTTAAATAAAAATGAAGTTATTGCAATCTACTTTTCCACGTGAAGATGATCATGAAGTTCCTCAGATGATTGCTCGAGAAGAGTATGATGTTTTTAAGTCGCAACCTAATTAACTGACTTGATGTACCACCATTCTCAACCATTATTTTACTGGGATGTAAGTGTTAAGCTCGCTCTACTTCAAAAATGTTCAAGATCATCCAAAAAAGTTTAAACGTGTCGTTACATCGATGATGGGAAAGGAATATAGTTCCCACAGTAGACTATATAGATCACTGGTTGGGAACATTGAGATCCAGATTCCTTGGGTAAGGACAGTTTTATGTAGCATATAATATAATATATTTGTACCAAACTTTTAACTAGTGCAGTTTATTTTAGTTGGCACTTCTAAAATTTACATATTACTTTATTTTGGGAAATTAAAGCAGAAAATAAGAATGGTTAATATAATCTTTGATCTCTTAAATTTACCCCCATTTTAGTCTCGATCTATCAAATTTAAAACCAATGATTTTAGTTTTTAAAAGGTAAAATGGTATGTATTTTTATTAATTTATGAAGACTAATACTTTAAATAAAATGAAACTTAAGGGATTAATATCACTAATTTTAAATTAGAAAAACTGAAACCAAATGAAAATAAACTTAAAGGATAAAAGTTGTATTAAAACAGATGCGAATTTTAAACTAATTAAGGAGACATCTATCTTATTAAACGGCACGTACGTGTTTATTTCGTCATGTAGTACCCTCAAGCAATTGCTCAACATATCTATTATCACGAGCACGATGAGCAAAATTAATAAAAGAGATACTCATTATTACATGCATGTTGCGCCATTGTGACCCAGACCACCCATTGAGATATCGGTATTGTTTGGGAATAATTTTTTTAAGTGATTTTACGCAATCTGGGGTAAGCATGTGAGAAAAGTTTTATCTCGACTTACGTAAAAGTGCTTTTTAAGTGATTCACAAACAAACCCATCTCATAGCTAAGACTAGAGGTACGGTTTACGGGCATATAGAGATTCATTATCCATGTCGAGATAACATTTAATGTGTTGACTACTGAGCCCAGGATTGACATACAGGGTCCAGTGAGACTGTCTTGTTTGGGAATTCATCTGCTAAGTGATTATGTCATATAGTCTCTTCTTGTAACCTTATTCATCATGCTATGCTTTCCTATGGAAATTAAAAAAAAAAAAACAAAAAGAATTTGAAAGAAATATGGTTGCGCTTGGTAGAAAACTTGTAAGCGAAGATGAATGCTAAACGATCTGTCATATGTGTGTGTAAATGTTGTCTTTCAAACTATGATGCATGAAATATAGGAGAAAAGTTATTGTGGTTTAGTTTTGCATTTCATACCCTGGCTAGCATTAGTATTATAAAAGCACGATTATAAAAATTAATATAAAGCTTTTCTTACATACTTATTTTATTTTATAGGTTACAAAACATATTGAAAAAATGGTTTCTACCATTAATTTAAATAAAAACTAATTAGGCTGTAAAGCACAAGCCAAAACCTCATCTAACTCTTCTACCAGTTTAGGGCTAGGCATTCATCACCACAAAGACACAAACTGATTGTGTCTCTTTATAATATTCTTTTGCTTAGACTTCGGAGTGTTGGGTTCTCATTATTGTGTATTGCGACCCCACCTGACCAATCTATAATTATTTAATTGGTGGTCCAATTTATGAAATGCTAGCTGCTCCTCTTCCGTTGATAAGTAGTTTGGGCAGCTGAAAGCCCCGTATCATATATCCTCACTTTGACATGATTCATTATAGTAGAACTGAAAAGTTATCGCTGAGGGATAGGATTTGGAAAACAAATTCATAAGAATTATTTTCAAGTCTTGCTGTTTTAATTTTCGGCTTCCTAAACTTGAAGTCGGCCTAAAATGGTATGGAGAGAGAGATAACTTTGTTTCATGTGTATATATATATATATATATTCGGATTTAGTCTATATATAATTCCGACTCAGCTTGTAAGTTTAATATAAAGAAGGAACTTCCTTAAATCATGTGATTGGAATATATCCGAAATTCATCCAGCATTGGGGTTAGGTCTATATAAAAGAAGCATAAGCTCATCTTATCCTTTGTGTGTGTGTGTGTGTTTCGGTGCGTCGTGCATGAGCAATATTTTAGCTTCCTTCAAGATAGTGAGAGTCGACCTACTCAAGAACGAGGAAAGATATATTAAAGCAAAGAACTTTTATTATGAAGTTACAGTGCTCCAGCTAGCTAGGTTTAGTTGTCGTGGGCTGATTCGGCTCTCCTTGTATTATTGATGATGAAACGAAAGCACTCGATTAGGATACTGAAAAAAGGCAAAATTCTCGGCAAATAAACTAAGAGTTTATATTCCTCTCACAGGAAATCTTGTGAAATATAATTAGGCATTCCTCTCCTCCATGAGGAGGCATGCATCTCTTTTGAAAAGGTCGCTTTCTCGACTACATGACGAGAAAAGTTGTACTCGTCAAATCAGTTTTGATATCAGAATTTTGAATGATCCATCATCTGGGTCTAGGAACCTTTGTGCTCGGATTTAGTGCAATATGTTTGTCACCGCACGGTTTTGAGCTGTGACCTGCTGTTTTGTGGGTTTTGTGTTTTTTTTTGGGGGGGGGGTGTTGGGGGAGATCCCCACTGAGTTTAATAAATGGTGGAGTTGCCCTTGCAGAAACTTAAATTTTGATATTCATTATCTGATGCAGAATCGGTGGTTGAAATAATCCATAAGATGCTATTGTCTATTCAATTGAAGGATGACCTTGTTGGTGGGGACTATATATGGACCGTTGGCCGAAAGCAAAAGTAAATGAGCCCTTTAACACTAATATAATTTGGGTTTCATCTCTCTCTCTGGCTCTGTGCTGTCAGTAGTATTTTGTAATATGGAAGTTAGTAGGGTAACGATATATCCGATTGGAATCACGAGGTATAATAATGCCACCAGTTGATGAGGATCCCAGCCAGCAGTTACTCTATGCCTTGCTAGCTTTTGCATGCATGCAATGGAACTACCTTGTCTTGATGCTTCAGGGCACAAAGACGGATACAAATATAGTATTACTCATTGGTCTGATTGTTTGATATTCGATAATTGATTATTATGACATGTTTTATATGTTTTTCGATCTAAGTACAAAGACTAAGCTCAAACCACTTGATTGCAAGCAATATCGAACTATATATAGTCTCTCGTAAATGAAAAAAGTTTGGTACTAGGCCGTCAAACTATTGAATTTTATATATTCTTTTACCGGCATAAAAATTTATATTATATTGTCTCCTTATGTTTTTGGTGATATATGAAGTCTATAATTGGGCACAAAAATAGCACAATTTCAGTAGTGCTCAAAGATGTTATTCTTTTATAGGGTAAAGGTCCATTTTTGCCCCGGAAGTATTCACGTTGGAGCACTGAATACCCGGAAGTTTTTTTGGGACCATATTTGCCCCGGAAGTTGATAAAATGTATCATTTTACCCCTGGACCAACGGAGGTTAACGTTCGCCGTGAAAGTGACAGGTGTCTGGTTTTGGAGATTCCAAGTGTCTGGTTTTGAACTGCAAGTGTTGACTATGCCCTTGTTTTGTCGTTTTCCCTCTCTTTCTACAAATGAAGAACCAAAAAAAAAAAACCTGTGCTTTGCTCCCCCATGTTCCTTTATCTATATTTGATACACTTTTATAATAACCCAACTTGTCAAAATATTTTTTTCTTTTTTCTTTATTTCTTAGATTACATTTAAAATAAGTAACATTTTAATATTTTATGGGTATATATAAAATGATACAGTTTTAATTTTTTATTAAATAAATTAAATCTGGACAGTTTTATAGCATTTTTATTTGCAAAATTAGAAGAAATTTGAAACTCCATTATTTGATGCATACTTATAAGATCCTTTATCTATATACCCATAAAATATTAAAATGTTACTTATTTTAAATGTAATCTAAGAAATAAAGAAAAAAGAAAAAAATATTTTGACAAGTTGGGTTATTATAAAAGTGTATCAAATATAGATAAAGGAACATGGGGGAGCAAAGCACAGGTTTTTTTTTTTTGGTTCTTCATCTGTAGAAAGAGAGGGAAAACGACAAAACAAGGGCATAGTCAACACTTGCAGTTCAAAACCAGACACTTGGAATCTCCAAAACTAGACACCTGTCACTTTCACGGCGAACGTTAAAATGATACATTTTATCAACTTCCGGGGCAAATATGGTCCCAAAAAAACTTCCGGGTATTCAGTGCTCCAACGTGGATACTTCCGAGGCAAAAATGTACCTTTACCCTTCTTTTATATATCGTTAACCTTTGATAATAAGGTTATGGAGAAACGAAGAGATAGAGGTGGAGGAAGAGCGGAATTGATCAAAGTTTTTATCCCGTCATAACTCACATGCTTGTTACATTTATAAAAGATTGAAACTCAAGAAAAATTTAAAAGAGAAACTCAGTGTTATTGAGCCATAAGGTCCAAGACCTGACAAATGGTCAAAGATTGAAGCTTGCAAATGGCATATGCAGAGTCCCTCGAAAAACTGTGATAAAACCACAGCCCCGAGTGACAAATCAATGCTTGAGCCCCCCCCCCCAAATGGCTCCTTTGGTTATTGATGAACCAACATTTGGTATTCTCGCACTTTAATTTGCTTCAGCTTTTTCTTAAAGGCGACAGTTAATCCAGTGTACAGTGGGGGATTGTGAGTGAAGAAAAGAGTGGTAGACAAGAGTCATTAAAGGTCATAAACTGGTTGGCATGAGGGTGGGGCTAGCTAGGCTAGGGTGGAGGCATTCATGCTCTGATACGAGTATGCCTTGTTTGACGCTTCACACAATTCAAAGTCAAATGCAGCCTTCTTCTTCAACTTTCAATCATTCCAACTCCACCCACATCTCTCTCTCTCTCTCTCTCGCTCTTTTGCATAAGAAATTAGAAGCTTTCAAAATGTTACTATATTGTATAAATATTAGGAGGGGGATAAATGTACTGAATTTGTTAATGTAGGAGGAGGGAGAGGAGCTAGCTAGGGAGTTGAAAGTGCAGTATGAGGCTGAAGCTTGGAGTGATTTAACGGTGCAAGTGTGGGGGTTTGGTACTTTGTACGATAACCACACCATAAATTCAAAAGAGAGGATGGTGATGGATCTTAGAGCATGCCTTTGTCGTTTAGTGGGGCGGGCGGCGGGCCCTGGCGGTTCCGCAGCATGCTTTTGTTAAGAGTGTGTTTGGTTGGAGAGGAAGGGAAAGAAGTGAAAATGCTCCCCTCCTCTCATTTTGTTCAAAATTTTATAGGGTAGGGAAGCTCAAATTCACCCTCCCCTCCCCTCCTAAACCTCATTTTGGCTCCCTTCTAAATTGGGGTTTTTTAGAGGGAAATCAAATTTTTTGATAAGTTTACCCTTTCAATTTTTTCTTATTCCATTAATGTCATTGAAGAAAAATATTATTATAATTTAAAATATATTGTAATAAAATAAAAATTTATTATAATAAAAAATATTAATTATATAATTTTAATTAAAAATAAATTATAAAAACAAAATATAAATTATAAAATATATTTTTATAAAACTAACTTCTAAAAAAACGTTATTATAAATAAAAATATATTTTAACAAAATAAATAATAAATAAATTATATTATTCTTAAATTAATAAAAAATATAAATCATAAAATTATAATTAAAACATATATTATACAAATTAATTAAAAATAAAATATATTATTATAAATAAAAAATATTATTATTTGTTCAATATATAATATCACAGGGTAAATAAAAATATTAATGCATTAATTAATGTTAATGTATATATTAATTTATATAATATATAAATAAAAATATAATTAATATGTAAGGGTAAAATAGTAAATTATTATCATTCCTTCTCTCCCCTCCCTTCCCCTCTTAAACCAAACAAGGGATCGTTAAAAATATCTTTCCTTACCTCCCCTTCAACTAAACCAAATAAAGTGATCTCTTTTTCTGTCATTCTTTACCCTTCCCTCTATTCCTTCCCCTCGCATCCCTTCCCTTCAGACTAAACGCACCTAATAGTAGCTCATGACATGGTAATCTAGCTCTTCCACTCCCCATCAACGCCATTCATTGCTTCTTCTTGTCTCAAAGACTTTCCCCCTTTTACCTATCTAGTATTGTAGGCCAGACCTTATCATGGAGAACTCAACAGGCCTAGATTAATATAGATTCGTTGAGAATTCGTTTAAAGAAAGGTGAGCTGACATTTAGAATGTTATGTTCCCATTCTTAAATTTAAGATTATATGGTTAAATTAGAACAATTCCCTGCTAATTGATTTCACTTGAGAGAGGTTTTGTTGCCAAAACTTTTAAATCTAAGGATGCACCGTGTGACACTAAATTAAAGGTTTGATTCTCAACTCAGTCATTGTACCTATCATTTATATTCAAAAAATATTATTTGCCTCTTCTCACAAGCATTCCATTTCTTATTTATACACACACCCCTTAATCATCATCTCTGCAAGACACCGCTAACCATCTTACATTAGAGATACAGCAAACATCTTCACTGACTATGGGCAAGAAAAAAAAACATCTCGACTAACTAACTCCTGCATTCATGAACAGAAGTCATATCATTAGACGCTTAAAACAATGTGTTTAACTTGTTTAACGTATGTCACTGTCAAAAGTGAATACTATATTAATTATAATCAATTAGTTACTTGTAAAGTAAAAATATTAAATTCCCTACATATATATTACCAAATTGTATGCATATGTTTGTACACATGTATTATTGGTCTTTGCAACAACATTTTATTTATTTTTTGGATCCCGGCTACGATGCTGAATAGTGAATAGTAATACAGATAGCCTTGGAAAATAGAATGATGAGTAATGAGATGTGGCGTTTCTCCGCACGTGCGGTCGCGCCACGCGGCATGCTCTGATTAGAGCCTTGTGGTCGCAATCATTGGCATATGACCGCATGTTGTCACCCGCACGAATGGCTTTGTTGTGGACCTCCTGCGACTTTCGCTGCCCTGCCTCCTTCCTCTTCCGTTTCTCTCTCTCAAAATTTAAATAATATATAACTATATTTATACACCCATAAAATATACTTGGATAATATAAAAATTCGTCAAGGATTATACAATGATTATCTAAACTATATTATTATTTTTTATAATAAAAAATGATATATTAAGGAAATATTCAAGTTACAAGACAAAAAAAAGAGAGAGAGAGATATTACAAATAGAAGAAAACATAAATAACGAAATAAAAGAAACAGGAACAACATGTACATGAAAATCCGAAAAGGAGGATAGGAAGCCAAGTATATCAGTCTCAACCATATTGTGTGCAGGTAGATTTTTAAACTGGGGTCGATGAAATCTTCTTTGCACGCAAGATATGTATTAGAAAACTTCGGCCCCTAGAGTGATAAAACATTTTCGATCTAACAATCCAAGCCAATCCAGCACTACAACACATTAAAAAGAAAAATCTGGATTAGAAAACTTCCATGTCCATATAATCTGATGAAGAACTGAGCTATTGTTGCATACAACCCTTTAGCGTTAACACTACAAAAAAACATCAAATTAGCGATGGAATTACCGACGGAATTGTGGTTTGCCACGGAATGACTTTCCGACGGAATTCATTTTGTGGCAAATTTCACCGTCACAAAACATTTACCGACGGAATTTTCATTCCGTCAGAAATTACCGACGGAATATTCCGTCGCAAAATTTGCCACGGAATTTTCCGTGGCAAATTTCTTTTTTTTTTAAATAAATAATAATGCCACGTGGCACCTCCGTCAACCGCCACCTCACTCGGGCCCATGCCACGTGACACCTCCATCAATCGCCACCTCACAGCTAGGCCTTACCACGTGTCACCTCCTACAGCCACCACATGTCGCCACCTGATAAAGTCTCAATTTTACTTCTTCCAGGATTCGAACCCCTGACCACCTGTGCACACGCGTGATCCCTTGCCAGTTGAGCTGCGA
>QFDD01005731.1:0-12216 GCA_006871305.1 Vachellia collinsii | reverse complement strand
GCCTTCCTCTGAACATTAATCTCTTCAATCTCCTCAGTCGACAAAATCGATGACTCGCTTTCGTAGTTGGCATTTTCCATCTGCTGGTGGATCTGTAAGTGCCAAATAATACTTCATTCTAATTCATACGGACCAAGATCATATTTCATTGCAATTTTGGTAACATGAATCAAGGTACTAACCCATATTCATTATTGACGTTAAAATGTAGGAAGAGCCAACAACTCAAGTAATAACTAATGAAATTAGTAAATTAATGTAACTTTTACCTTGTCAAGAATGGCTGACTGATCATCTAAAGGAAACTTGCGCATGTACTTCAGCATTTCCAGTTGCTACAAGTTCGTTATCTTAATGTCAACAGAGCACACTCAATTACTAAAATGTTTTTGCAGGACATTAGCACTAAATTATACCTTTTCCTGTAATTTTTGCTGGCTGATCATTCTCTCTGAAAAATCGTCTGGCCCCAGTTCTGCTTCATCACAGGCTATCTCTTCTCTGCCATTTCAGTGCATAAGAACATCTTAAAATGAATAATTACTCGATAATCTTTTTAACTTAAGCAATTAAAGACTTCCACACCGCACATGAATCAGAAAATGACCTTTTGTTTTGCTACATCAAGAGGATTTGAACTCTGGACCTTTACCCACGTCCCACTCCACCCAAATCACCTAAGCTTTCCTAGGAGGCAGAAAATCATCAGACCATGTCTAAGGATTGTCTATGGCAAACATCACAGAAAGGTAAGGTAATGTAGAAAAGTTGAGAGAAAGGAGGGAGATAATGAGAATTAAAGAGAGGGATGAGGTTGGGAGAGAAAACTGATAATATAGCCTGTCTTCCACTGATCCCGGAAACTAAATAACCCCCGATTTCCTAGGTGCCAAAGGAATTCTCCTTGATTATGCCTGGAATGAGCTTTTAAAAATTTAATTTCTCTTAATATTTTACTACTATTATCCATTATTAGGACATACCACTTATTCAACCCTTGCGAAGGTCACTGCAACTCGAACTAGACAAGACATAGGCACAGAACAGTCACTGCGGTGCTGTTTGAAGGCCTTGTTCTAATGTAAATTTTGAAGAGAGCTTGCAAGACAAAAGAAAGTGAATGGATACTTACTTTGCTATGAATTTATAAAATTGAATCACCAAATCCAGGTCACTCTCATATACAGTGCTCACTTTACCCAGGCATGAAATACCAAATCGTGGATCTGTTGTCAAAAAATGGCCCAACTTTCAACTCGAGTTACATCATGCAGAATATGGCTGTGTTTCCAATTTTCAGACTGAGAATAAAAGTGTAAAAGTGGTGCTCTCTTTAGATGAGATGATAGATTCTACATACTATTAGCTAATTTCATGTACCGCTAATAAAGGCCTGAACTTTCTTCACAGCAATCTTGAACAGCAGAAGGTAAATGATCTTTTCTTTTCTCTAATTAAAAGAAAAGGGAATGAAAAGTTTATGTCCTATAATCATTGACAAGTAATCTTCCCATAGAAATGCAGCACGTGATTATCTCCCGGAGGGAATAAACAAAATCTTCAATTTGGGATGCATAACAAGGCATACAGACATTATAATAAAGCAAAGTAACATCATGGATTCACAGTACAACCAACTCACCCACTCCCATCTCCAAAAATATCTCTTCCTGTATTGCAGTGGTAACAGCAACGGCTTCCTGTCCATGCAGTATCAATTCCACAAAATGAGTGAAAAGGAAACATACATTATCTGGTCCAATAATGTTAATCCCATGAATTTGATAAAACAAAACAAGCAAGTTGCACAAAGGGCAAATGAATGAGAAAGGAACGTTAATATGACGAATCGCGAAATTGCTCAGTTTAAAGGGAATTCGAAGCGAAGAAATGGACAAAGAAACGAGAAAGGGAAAACGAAACATCCCATGGGAAATTAACCTGTTTGTCCTGTACAGCATCTGCTATCCTTTTCTTCACTTCTACAAACCACAACCATAACCAAAAGAAGCATTACAAAGACGAAAATAGGAGGATAACTACAGAGAAGAAGAAACCGGAGATGAGGTACCAGGTTGGGAAGTAAGGAAACAGAAGCGATCGAAAAGATGGAGAAGCTGTTCTCTTGATAGCATTCCATTACCCGGACCCTGAGGAGTTGCCATGGCTGAAGACGACAAATCCCACAATCGTCAGATGCTGTTCTGACTTCTTTATCTCACGAGAAAATGAGGAAAAAAAACACAAGCAACATTTTTAATTAAATGTTAAATTTTTAGGCCAATTAAAACCATTCGATCCAAACGTATATTATCGCCCAACTCAAACTCGTCGTTAGTCAAATGAGGTCGGACCATTATTTGCACACTCCCCCTTTTTTCCCCTTTCACCAGTAAATGAGATCTCATTTAACAGAAAAAAAAAATGGCAAGTTATTGACGGAAGGTGTTAATCTTCACAATAAGGTCAATCAAAGTTAAGATCGTCACTCAAAGAGAAGTATTTATACACCTTTAAAATGTCACGTCATCTATATCCTTTTAAATGAATATGTTTCAATTATTTTTTTCTCATATATATCACAAATATTTATTATAATGAGTTATAAAAAGAGAAAAATAATCAAAAGAAATTTATAAGATATGAAATTCATAAAAAATAATATTCAAAATGTTTTCATTAGAGAAAGTGTAGATGATATATCATTCCAGAAGTATGTAAGCATTTTTTCTAAAAAAAAGTGACAACATTTAATGCAAGATAGTGCGTGAAACATGATTGCCAAGATACATATAGAATAAATACAAATATTAATAATAATTAAGAATAACATAAATAAAATGATGTAGCTTACATGGAAATATGAGTGAGATTTTATATCTTGTATTTTTCCCTAAAAATGTAAAATGGAGATTTAAAATTGCTCTTATAAACGAAGCAAAAATTAAAAAAAAATGTTATGCATCCATTATATTGCAAGGAAAAAAATAATTGAACAACATACCTAACCGCCAATTTCATCGCCTCAAATGATTTAGGTATTTATTTTAACAGAGCCAGCGATTTTAAAATTGGGAAAATGCAATGTGACCCATTTGAAACTGTGCAGATCAGTCAATGATCATTCTACGCTTCTTCATAATTTTTCTCTTTTGTATTACAAATCCATGTCATAGAGACAGCAATTGATGTGAAGTGGGTAGAGAAAATATCATGTATAAAAACCTTGCACGGCCCCTTTATACTTTTGATTCAAGCAAGACGAGCTTCAACACATGACTTCTATTTACACAGTATCAATGAATCTTGTCTTGTCCATGTTACAATATAAGATGTGAAGCCGAAATTTACAGGGAAAAGTGGGGGAAAGCTGAACAAGAGTTTTTCGACAGTTGAACTTCAACCAAGAAGCTTGGCTGAATTTCAAATGGCAGAAGGGATGAGATCTTCACTCTCACTTTCCTGATCATCTTGCAATTCCATCCAAGGTAAAATAGGCCCCTGACAAGTGACAATAATAAAACAAATATTTCCTTTGTTTAACTATGGACTCTACCTTAACTTTTGAGGTTATTAAGATTAAAAACTATAAGCATTCAAGATATCATAGAAGACTTCATCAAGTTTCCATGGCCTGATTCACTAATTAGCCACCAAGTGAATGTATATTACCTTTCCTTGACGCATGACTGTGGGAGGAACCTTTGTCATATCAACCACAGTGGATGGCTCAGCAACTCTCACACCGCCATCAACAACAAAATCAAGACCCTAAACACGGAGAAACCGATGTGTTAAAGAGCAGTACAGTTTTATCTTTTCTACTTACAAATGATTTGATTCTCTCTCTATTTGAAAGAGTACAAGAATAAAGAGGTGTAGAGTGTAGACGTAAGAGCAGTAAATAGCCAGTTTCTTATGAGAGAACCAAGGAGACCAAATTAGCCAGTATTTGAATGAGCACTGACATTTTTCGTGCACACATGCAAAATCTTCGTCGCTGGGAGGAAAACTAAAATGCAAACGCAGTCTACTGTACGCATTATGTGGCCTATTTCTGAAATATGTTTAAAAGCCATGATAGTGTTCATAATTGTTACGGCAAAAACAAAAAACAAGAAAAGAAACAAATGACATACCTCGGGCCCATATGTATCAGCTATCATAACTGGATCAACCATCCACTCATCTTCATTTCGGAACTTGATGCTGGAAAGGGATTGAAAATCCAGAGTAAGAGTCAACATATTTGCTCATAAGAATTGGTTTGGAACTAGATGCCTTCTTACAGCAAACAATTTCTGTCTTCTTCTTTTTTTTTGTTTTGGGGGGGGGGGTGTTTGGTTAAAATCAATTGAGCGAACCTTGTACATATTAAGGGTGCATCCATCTTCTCCAGTATTGCTTGACAAATTGCATCATCAGGCATTCGAACACCCACATTTTTCCTTGACGCATATTTGGCAGAAGTAGTACCATATCTTATGCATTGTTTAGGTAATTCTTTACTTGCTATTAAGATGAAAGTGTACTGTGACAAAAATAACTGATGTTAACAAAGAGCTGTCTCCACTTAATGCAGCTGAGAATGCTAAATTGGTAGCAAAGAAAAATGAAATGTCAGCATCCACAAAGAGATGAGAAGATGCCTAAAACATGAAACATAAACTACGTATGACAAAAAATTGATGCCTCAATAAACATGCTTATGATACATACGCAACAACTGAATATAAATTAACATCAATCAAGGGACATCCTTTTACCGAAAATCTACATTGTCACAAGATGTAACCAAAATGAAAGATCATTTGTCATCTTTGTGCTTGATATAGATGGGGGGAGAATAACACTTCCTTCAACTTCATCCGCTTATGTATGATGCGAAATGATATTTTCCTGTTCCAATATGTTTCTCCCATAACAATATCTTTTACAGTAATTTCCCAAAGTACACCCAGTCCCGAAGCTTAAAGTACGTTTTAGCTAAAGATGACATGATGACTGTTGTCAAGGTGTCTTGTCAAAAGCAACCTGGAAGTACATGCTTTATAGTTTCTACATCTCAACTCAAGTTTGAAGAACCGATTTCTAGGCCATAAATATACCCATGTGCTTAATAAGAGATAAATGTTGCCAACAGCTAACAGCCTTGTTTGTCTATTCAATAGCAATTATAGAAACATCTAAAGAGCATACTCACTGGACCAGGTAAGTAAGGTTTAACAGCTTTGAATATATTTGTATGACCTTGACCATCACCACGTGGAAATCCAATAGTATATTTGTCTATGTCTCGAAGTGAGTGGCATAAGATGCTGAGTGGCTGCATTTATAAAACCATCACAAACATTACTAATAGGAAGTTAAATCATAGCATACATATACGTAATCAGAAGCCTGGTGTAGGGCTAAGTTCTTGACATACGCCATATTGTCAGAAGTTTGGTAATTTAAGCTTAACAAACGAGATTGAATACTAATATAGTAAAGCTATACTCCTCGCCTTTGAAGCTTCTATCTTCTTGATTCTGCAAATGCAAAACTAAATTGTAAATGAGATGAACAAAGAGTTATTTTTTGGCAAAAAGTCCCATATATAAGCAAAAGTCACCTACCTACGGAGACGCTCAATGGCTGAGTGGCTTCTCAGATCACATACTACAGCATACCTATATAGAAAAAAGAACTTCAAGCAGTCACACTACTGTATATTATTTTTCTTCAAAGAGGGGGGAACTTAAGGCTTCCAAAAAAAGAGATCGAACATTTGGGCAAGCAAAGTGAGTATTGATACAAATTTGTTTATAATTTATACATAAAAAAAAACAAAAAGAACAAATGCTGAATTGTTGATAATATAACATCCTCAAACATTTTCAATCTTGAGAACCGAAATCTCCTGTACAGATCACATACAGATGATTGTCCAAACCAAGCAGATTCTCGTACTTCCAAAGAGGAGTGTTTAATTAAAAAATTATTATAGAAACAACTCCTGGCAAAAACCAGATGGAATAGAAATAAGAAGAAACAAAACCAGAAATTTTTTAACTGCATTCGTACTCTCTGATCAGATTGCTCAAATAGCTCAACGGAGAATCTGAACGTCTTGGGCAGACCAATCCAAGATCAATAATCAGAGGGTAATTAGAAAGCCAAAATGATCACGAACAATTGGACGTGAAATGCAGAAGTACAACAAAACAACTATAAAAGGAGTTTAGAACACAAGAACAAAACCTCCAGGCCTGGATGAGAACAGCAACGTAAAATTTAAAAGGTCAAGAGCAAAAGTGACAGAATAAGATAAGAAGCTTAACAGGGTATCCGTGGGAATGACGCCAACAGCTCCTTCATTTAAAAGATTGACCACGGGTTCTAACTTCCAGCTGTCAGACCCAGACGAGTCCGCTTCAATGTAAAGCAAACCATCTTCCTGGTATTACCAAAATCAGTGTCAGGTAAGGTTAACTGTAATGAATAGTAGATTATATAATACAAAAGAGAAGAGCTAGTGCATGCCAATAAACAGAGATTGCACCTAGTCATCGATGATCCAATTGCACTCAAGCAGAAAAATAAAGAAGAAACCTCAAGGGACGAATATTCGCATCCCCAACAAGCAGAGGAACGACATAACCCAATACAGTATCATTCTCCTCCGTTATAAATGGGCAACAGAAAATGCTCATGGCTTCAGCCAATCAGGAAGAAAATAAATAGGTACCGACCAGACAGTATTGAAGAAGAAAAAAATGGAAGGGAGGTAAAGGCACAAGGATGGTAATAGACGAGGAGCAAGTAGAGTGACGAACAAGACCTTGGTGAAGCGAGGAGCCGTATACTTGAGACGCTTAGGACTTCGCTTAACAGCCATGGACAGAAGTGAGAATTTGCGGGTTTTGGGTAGGCGAACGGGAAAATGGGTCGGAAGCAATATATCGGAGGCCATTGCAGAAGAGTGACAGAATGTGAGAAAAATCAGTGAGTCACGACCGCATAGATTCTGTCCGGAAAGCATTTGCAATTTATTGCTTAGAGGATGAGAAATTTCGAGACGCAGCGAGGCTTCTCTTTCTTAGCGGGGGCCATAGACTACCACGAAGAACAGAAGCAACCATAAACGACTTTGGGAAACTTCTAGTATGAGCGATAAACGAACAATGAACATCATCGCATCATCTTTTACGACATCGTTGAGTCAGCCTTAGCCGCCATTTAGAATGGGCTTTGACCAGTTAACCCAGAATATTTTTAGACCGGGCTTGACCGGTTGACAAAACCCAGAGACGCATTCATCTCTTTTTAATGCCCCGTAGTTGTAGTCTCTATTTAAAGTTGCGAGAACCATGTAGTTATTGCGCATTTTGTGATGATTATATAGTTATTTGAAAATGGCTTTCGTATTTTGTGCTGAAGAAAGGCTTTAAATACTGGGTTAACTAAAGGCGTCTGGCTACTTAAGGCCTAAACAGCAAATAGGGAACACTTCATAACGAAGAAAGGCTGAACCAAAAGCTCATCGAACCACCAAAAATGAAAAAAAATCACTAATCACTAGAAGCCTGTTTGGATTAGCGGAATAACATATTTTCTTAATATAATTTATAGTTTATAAAATAAGTTAAAAAGATGAATTTTATGTGAACTTATTTGTATAATGCTAAAGCAAAAGGGACCTAATACTCTTCAAACATGAGCACGCAGAACCATAACATAGCAGTGGCTGATACGTTTGAATGAATCATGAACGCTCATTAGGACCTTATTTTTTATTCACATAAAATTCGTATGACCAGATAAATGATGTCAGTGCCACTGGTATTTGTAAAATTCTTATTTCAATCATGTCAGTGACGGATGCTGCTGCTGCACAATGTCAGCTTGGCATAAAAGTTTGTCCAACGAATCAACTCAAGAAAAGATTTCATATGCTAAACAAATGTAAGGTTACAGAGCGATATGCATCACTGCTGTCAAAATTTGAAGTAATATAATTTGATTCTCAATAACCATCAATACATCAGCTACTGGGACTATGTCTAGTCGACCAAGAAGTAGCAAATCGCCGGATGCACTTATCGAGGAGGCGGTGGAGGCGGTGGTGGATGCGATTTCGCAAATCCCACCCACGCAACAATCCCAACAGCCAGAATTACCCATCCAAGAATGTCATACTTCAGATCACTGCTCTTCTTTTTCTTTTGAGTCTGCAAGTAATGAAATAGATCAGGGAAGCAAAATACAGCTGAACTGTCTAACTTCACTCAACATCTCTTATTTGCCTTTTTTTTTTTTTTAAACGGCGATAACATAAGCCTCCAAGAATGGCCAGAAGAGATGCCTAAATAAAACCTGAGCTTCAAAATTATATTTCTTAAAAGAACAAGAAATTTTATCCACTCAATACCTGAAGAGACACACAGGAAGTTCTAGGTATTACCTTTGCACTTGACGAAGTAGAAGGTCCAGCTGCCCCCGCTGCCCTCTCCGCAAATCCATGCTTATGTATTTCTGCATGCAGCTCAGGCGCCTTATTGAAAAAAAGGCGTCAGTAGTCAACGTGGTCATAGGAAAGGTTGATGAATACAACAAATCAAATTTCAGCAGAATTCATCAATCACTATGGTTATATATAATTCATCAGTAGAAAATACATGTTGACAACAGAGAATCTTACGACAGTTTGATTAAATTGTTTGGAATTAAAGTAGAACAATCCACAGTCAGATTAACCCTAGTTATATATCAGTATTACAATCCATCAAGTCAAAACAGGGTTCTCTCATACCACAATGAACTGCTGCAGATGTAAGAGCCGCTTTACATAATTCCAGATAATAGTTAAGGGATACTCCATATTCAACGCAGTACATACTTTTTAAGATTTGAAAATCATAACACCAACCTAGCGACTCTGACTAGTTTTCAGTTTCCTCCTTAAACATAAAAAGATGGATACCCCATGAAACGATGTCAACATCTATCTGCGTCATAGAGAGGTATCACGCCTAAAATTTTAAAAAAAAAATAAAACTAAGAAGAAGATGCTAGGAAGACCAAAAAATAATAACAGGACATGTATAATCCAGAACATACCTTAGCAGCCACTTCTAGAGATTTCCGGTACAGTTCATTTTCTGGATCCTGTAAATGAAAAAAGATTACTACTTTACCCATTACATTGGATGTAATGTATTGACATCAACACTAGACTGAAAAGGTACCTCTTCAACAGCTCGCTGGAAGTACTCAGAAGCCTTCTCAAAACAAGTTTTAGCCTCCTCCTGATCTGGATTTACAAATGCATCGGATGTGTAGGCATTTCCCAGGCACCAAAGAGTATCATGCTTCTTGGGATTAACCACCAATGCCTCCTCGAGCTTTGAAATAGCATCTTCAAATCAAGTCCCAGAATGAGGATTCAAAATCGAAGGTGTACCGGCAATAACTTGACATTTTAAAGTAATTCAAAAATTTAAAAACAGTGAGCAAGAAATGTAGCCTCCTCAGTCTAACGGAGTTAAAGTGTCGAAGGTTCAAACTGCCAAAACTGCATGTCACTTCTCGAAATCAAAAGTACAAATCTTTTTTGGTAAATGAAAACTTTGGCGCGGGATTTGCACCTTGGATCATCTTCTTTGAATCAGGAATGCTCTGAAACTGGGACAACTCTAATAAAGCGCCTCCCCATCTTGTCAAATTCTGCGTTGATTAGATTATTATTTAACTAACACACAGTGCCAAAACTGGAGCCTAAACTAACAATAAAATTGCAGATAATTAGCAACATTACGCAGATCAGCGTGAAATACAGATATTTTACTGTGCGAAAATCTAAACAATAACCTGAGCCGGATAATTTGGCATCAAAAAACGCAGAAAATATCTTTTCTTGAGATGAAAATCACAAAAAATTACGAGAATTTGGAGCTTCCGTGAACATTTCAAGAAGCAGAGGAGCTTCAACAAATATGAAGAAATTCGATCCAGAAATGAAGAAAGAGGGAAATTAGGGATAAGAGAAGAAGAAAGAAACACCCACATCGGCATCGAGAGGGTCACTGGCGTATGTAGCTTCGGCAGTCTTACGGGCATGCTCGAAGAACAGAAGGCGGTCGAAATCGCTCTGCTGCAAGTCCATACTCGCAGTCTCAAACTTGGTTACCCTAGGGTTTTGGGTTTTGATGATGTGAATATCTATATATATGGGTGTGATCTTCGGGCAGCTCACTTAATAAATAGATTTTTAGTGCCTTGCTTTTTCCGAAATTACGCAGTAAATGAAAATTGGAAACAGAGTTTTATTTTATTTTTTTTAGAATAAGGCAAAATGATATTAAAGATAATTAGGAATTACAAAGTCTTATGTAAGATAGGACATGTAGAAGATCTAATCAAACTATTGTGGTGTGGAGGGGGACGGGGATTACATATGCAAGGATTACAGGATTTTAAAACCGATGAGGTCACATTTAATTATTGAAGTCATAAAAAATGTGCTAGATTCTCTATTTATAAACAAAGTACAGGGATTCGGTTGGATCGGTAATTGAACCGAATAAGACAATGGATTAAATCGGAGTCAACCCAAGGATTAAACTGGTGAAGAATAAAAAAATTGAAAAAAATAAATCTCATCACACATTCACATAATTACATTATACAAAATTAAAAATTCCAAAATCTAAATAATAAATTTCATTACTAATAAAGTAAGAATTAGAAAAGTAAAATATAAGTATGTGTAAAATAACTCTTTTGTTTGTTTTTTATTAGTTTAAGGAGGTGAGAGACACTGTCACCAATTTTGAACCTCACAATTTCCCATACCATCACATTTCCTCTCATCACTTGATGTAGTCTTATGCCATCACCCACACTCTACATTTGATTTTACTGCCTTCTCATCTCACTACACCTACAATAGAAAAAGGAAGAGGAGACAACGGAGCAAAGATATGGAAAGAAAGAGGAGCAATCGGAGAAGGCAATGAAAGCGTTTGCTAGCCACAACAACGGAGAAGATAACAAAGCTTTTCACGTGTGGAGGGATGAAATTGGAGTTAACTCTTTGGATCTTTCTGAGAATTTGAGAACTGAGGGTTCGATTTATATTTTTTACCTTTTCCTTTTTTCAAATGCAAATATTCAAGTTAACAAAAATATTTAGGTCATTCATTTCCTACTAAAAATAGTATAATTTGGGCAACTCGCATGACTCGATGGGTCGCTCAAGTTGGAACCGGGTCACCTTAGGTTGCGAGTTGAGTCATCATAACCCGAGGTCAACAGCTGACTTTGGCCCTTTTTTAGCTAAGTCACGAAGACACAAACTGACTTGACCGAGTTAGTCCGAGTTTGTGAACTATGTTTATAAATCAATCAGTCATCAATTACTTGTGAAAATCTCTCAAGAATTAGTGTTGGCATTTGGTTTATATCATATGTGGAGTTTCTGTGATTTAACAACATTAGAAAATAAATAAAAAAGGATATGGTGTAAAAATGATCTCATCTCAAAGTTAAATTTCTGTATTTCATTTAGAAGAGTAGGATGATGCGCCTCATATTATTTTCTAATAACATTCTCATCTTGATATCATTTTCCTAATAAATCCAATACCCATGATATTATTATTCAGTTACAATCAACAATTTAATCTTATATATGATTCAAAGTGCTAGATGAACCATAAATAGAAGTAGAGTGTTGAATACATTTAAGAAATAGTATTATGCTATTAGATGTTTGCGGTATTTTCAATTTTCAATCATTTTTTTTTCACTAACAACTCCCTACCAACCTGCAAGCTTAAAAAAAAGATACTCTACTTAGCATATTTAGCTTTGATTAAATTTTAATGAAGATTGTTGTGAATTTATTATTCATTCCTATTGAGACTTAGCATGCCCAGGTGCATCTATAATTAAGTGTACTACTTACCCTTTCAATTTATACAGAAAGGCCTACTTATGGACACTTGGGCTGGACAAAACAAGTTTGTATGATTCTTTTTAGAGTTAAACCTACTTTTGATACTTATAATTTATTTTGATTTAAGATTTAGTCTCTGAAATTTAAAGTTGTAGTTTTAATTCTTCAAGTTCACTCTTTCTGAAATTGTTAGTTCAAACAGTTTTAAAATGACCTAAATCTAATGTGAACACCATAAATTTTGCTTATATGCTATTGACTCCGCTAATTATGGT
>QFDD01005730.1:0-13375 GCA_006871305.1 Vachellia collinsii | reverse complement strand
CATTAAAATCTTTCATTGTCATTCGAATGAACTTAAAAACTCATTCGAATGAAGGCCCTCATTTTCAACATATCCGAATGAACTCTGGAAATGAGTATTAAAACTTTTATATATCATTCGAATGAAAATTTTCTGTCATTCGAATGAAAAACTATTTTTAAGTACAATTTTTTGTATCACATTCGAATGAAGATTATGATCATTTGAATATAATCCTCATCTTCTACATATTCGAATGATGTCTGAGGATGAATATTAAAGTTAACGTATGTCATTCGAATGAGCACTTACTGCATTCGAATGAAAAGCCTTTTTTCAAGTATAATTTCTAAAGCTCATCCGAATGCACACTCTTCTTCATCGGAATGAATTGCACATCTTCAGCTTATTCGAATGAAAACTCGAGATGCTAGTCCGAATGATGTCTGACGAGATGTATGTTTCAACACGATACGGATTTTTTATTTGCGATCCGAGGGGCAACTGCGTCCTTTGCGTTTTCCATCCTCCGCTTGAATTTGGGTTCCCACCATTTTTGGTGGGAAGACAGGTTCCCGTGTCCGAATGAAAATGAGTTCCGGCTGGAAACCATTTTCCATCTTAAATGTCCCACCAAACAGCCGCCGTCACTGGAAAATACTGATTTTCCTTTTCCATCGCCCCATTTTCTTCGATCCAAACAGGCCCTAAGGGTCTACTTTTATATTTTCTGTGTTCGAACAAACGAAAAATTTGGCAAGAAAAAAAAATCCTTCAATACAATACAACTATTTTTATTGATGCACGCTTATATTTTTTTTTCCGGCCAGATTTTGATGCATATGAATGAAATGGCGCATGTGGGGTGGGATATTCTCAATGGAAAGATGCGAAGATTCTTGGTGTGTCTATATATATATATATTATGTGAATGTGATTGTGAAAAAATAAGGTGATTGCTACGAGTCGCAGTTGCTCATGGATACACGTCAGTCAACCAGGAAAGTTGGCCATTAAGGATTCTGAGATTCCACCAAACGATTTTCCACGCAATCATTCATCCCCGAATTTAACTAATTAATTCTCTCGCCTGCACCCATCATTCATTAGCCACTCCACTCCCGCCACCTCTTCACTTTTCATTGCTCGTTACTTCTTGAGTCATCTGATTTCTTTTTTCATAAAGATTAAGAAAATAAGTTAACGGATATATTAATTTTTTTTAATTAATTTGTCTAACTTATAATTTAATAATGTAATTTGATACACGTAAATATTCTAAAATATAGTTTATAATTAAATTATTTGTTTATTTTTTTTATCATCCTAAAAAGTTAAATGATTCTTATATTAATAACCAGATGTAGTAACAATTAAGTCATTATATACCTAAAAAATGATTTGGGTCAGACCAGTACAAGGCCCAGTTAGCAAAACCAACCCAAGATGCGATCCACCCAGAAGTCCCAATGGTCAAGCACCTGGGGAGCACATGGAGTCATGCCCATAACTCGTGTCCATCACTAGCTTCCCCCGAACGATAGACCAAACAATTGGATCCGAAGACCCAGCGACTACAACCCCTAGATTCTCGGGGGTCGTTAGACACAACAAACGGGCAACTAAGGCTGGCGGCTAATAATTTATTTTTGCCCTACTTTCTATTGTAAACGCACTGTATGCTCTAAACACACAATATTCACTTTGATCTCTCTTGCTCTCCCCTCATTTGTTAATAAGTCTTTCTATACTCACACACGTCAACATCAATATAATTATTCTTTATCTCCCTATTCATCTTGCGTTAACGACAATAGTTAAATTTTATCTTCTTTGCATTGTTGGTGGCCTGATTTCATTCAATTTTATTTAACCTTAATTATCTACCAAAATTTGCTCAAATAGTCATCTAATATGATTTTGCTGCAAATGTACCCACACGATACCTTCTCCCACTATTTTTGATATCCTCACTGCTGTTAATTGTAATTAAGAAAAAATCTTAAAACATATTATCCTGTCTGCGTAATAGAGAAATTTCCTATTTAAAAAGCCCACAGGCATTATTAAAAAAGCATAACGAGAAGCAGTGTGTCTGCACCATCAATATATTGATTACACACCCTAGCAAAGCCTAATTAACCCAATATGCTTATGATATGAACATGTCATGTTGGCTCAAAATTAATGAGAAAATCACAATGAAGTCTCGTATAAGGGATTTTATGATTAAACAGTCTCACGAAATTACATAATTAGTTTTAAATCCCGTGGAGTTGTAACTAACAACCTCATCTTAGTGCGTTGAGTTATTAACTGGATTTGACAGTAAATATATAATTTCATGTAATGTTTGATCGTAAAATCCCTTACATGGAATATCATCAAAATTCTTCTTTAAAATCAATTTATTTTGTAATCTGTTGAAACCTCTAAAAAGCAGGGGAAAAGGAAGAAAGATGGCAATGGGACTCCACCTAGACGCTACATATCTATGCAGTACTGAAATTGCCTTGCCTTGGAGGTGAAGTCAAACAAGAGAGATGATTGATTGTTGACTTCAAATATAAACTTGGATATGCAAAAAAGATACTTTAACGCAGTCAAAGTGATGGAAGTGGTGGTGCGGAACATGAGTGCGAAAATATTGCCAGATCTGTGTTTGATTATATTAATGCATGCATGGAATACATATATATATATAATATAATCCCCTTTTACTGGCTGCTAGCTCTCTCTCTCCATCCCCCTCCAAAAAAAAAAAGATAATAACTGGACTACTCCTCAACCACTGGTCTTTGTGCATTATATATATATACATACATATACATGCACATCTCTTCACTTTCAAGAGTTAACATATATTGTAGCTGTGATTCGTAGCCCACAGGTCATACTTAGTTGTGAGCAACCTGCCATGTTGAGAACTCTCTATTTTTTTATTTTGTACTGTCCAAATCTTTGCAGTGACTCAACTTTACAGTTCAATCATCTCATCCGCCATGTTGTCTGTATGAAAAGGGGGGAACCGGAAAGAATATGTATAATCTTGAAACCTAATTGTTGTTATCATGAATACAAGGAGCATTGTTAGAGAAGGCAGCAACGGGGAATATTTAAATTTGTTGGGGTTGTTTGCCCAATGGAGAAATTTGCGAAGCAGAGAGGGAATTGAATTGCATGCAGTGAAATGTACGGTGAGCGAAAGAAAGAGCTCTAGACCAGGCCAGTGGGGTATGCTCTGGAGATGATGAGCACATAATATTATTACCATCACATACAAAAAACCATAAAGCCTTCCGCATCCATTCAGACATACTCGTACGGTTTCGTTGAAGTGAACAGAAGGTTTGACCCTGGCAAAAGAAAGAACAGAAGGTTTGACGAAGCGCAGTGAATGGAAAAAGAGCCTCTCATTATTGGCTTTTCTTCCTTCGATTTGACAACTCCTCCCCCTCCCTACCTCCCTCTCTAACGAACCCACTTACCCGTACACCCCCTTCCCTTTCCTCATTCAATCCCATTCATATTTCATTCATTTCCTCTTCTGCACTTTCCCTTCCGTTTCTGATTCCTCTCCCGCCTCGAATCTCCGCTGTTGATCCCGCGACACGTGTCTCCATCTGAGGGAGCCGGCGGCTTTCCCCTGGCCCTGGGCCTCTCCGCATACAATCCTCGCCTCGGGTCATCGTAATTCCTCTCAACCAACTGCCTCACATTTAAAAACCGAGGAGCATCCAATTCCCCCAGCGGTTTTCTTCCTTTTGTTTGCGCCTTCCCCCTGACTCCGATTCCTTTCCCCTCTCGCTACTCGCTCACATCACAACTTCACAACCCCCTCTCCCGTCTTCGCTTTTCGCTTTAACCCCCTTTTCATCTGGGCTTCCTTAATCGCCAGTAAAGAGTAAACCTACCCTTTACTTGTCCCCTGACGTAACCGTTTTATCTCATCTCTCACGCCAATATCTCTTCTCGATTATCTCTCCCGCTTCTCCCTCCATTCTCGTGATCGCTTATAACAGGATGCTTCCGGTCCTCTATGCCTCCGCCGGCTCCACCTTCGCCCTCCGCTCCCTCCGTCTATCGTGTTAATTCCCTATGCATCCTTTTTGCTGCGTCTCCGCCGCTACTGATCAGTCCTCACCGGTCAAACCCTCCCCTCCTCCCTTCCCTAGTTTCCATATGCCTCCCCCTCCTCCTCTCCCCCCCGCCGCCCCTGCCTCTGCCATTCGATCCGATTCGATTCCCCGCACCAATAACCACAGCCACACCCATAGTAATCACGGCTTCGGCGAGTGTGGACGGCTAAGTCCGCGAGAGCAGCAGCAACCGTCGGTGGATGTGAAGATCAATGACTTGGTTGGCAATGGAATCTCGGGGATATTGTATAAGTGGGTCAATTACGGTAAAGGTTGGAGACCTCGATGGTTCGTCCTTCAAGACGGCGTACTTTCTTACTATAAGATCCACGGGCCCGATAAGATTGTCGTCAACAAAGAAACCGAGAAGGGTTCTAAGGTCATTGGCGAAGAATCCATGCGAAGGATCTCGCGCAACCGCAATTCTTATTCTCCTCATCAGCAGCCCCTCTATCGACGAAAGCCCTTCGGAGAAATCCATCTCAAGGTTCTACTATCCAGCCGCAGATTTTTCTTTCTTTCTTTCATGCTTCATGTTTATTTATTCGTTCCGCTTACGTATTCTTTTACAACACTGTCAGAGTTGGGGTTCATTTTCGGTTGTAATTTGATTTCTGTTTCTTCTTCCAAGTATTTTGTTCTATTGATGATTGTCTCCACGGTAGCAAAGAATGCTGATTACGAAACTATAAAACTTCTTACCCTTTTCTTACATTTTTAATAAATAGACCTTTGCCTACTTATTAATCGGAATGAGCGATCAATTTTCTAACAGAGGATCTAAATAGTAATTTAATGTGTGGACTTGTTGATTTGGGTGCCGTTCTAGTGATATGAAAACAGGGAGTTCTTGTATCTTGTTTCTTCGAGGTTCATCTCTGCATGCCTGTCCTTTCTCCTTTCTCTATTGAGTGTTAGCTCGTCTTCCGTAGGTTTCGACTATTCGCGAAAGCAGGTCAGATGACAAGCGCTTTTCCATTTTCACTGGAACAAAGAGACTCCACTTGAGGGCTGAGACCCGTGAAGATCGAGTTGCATGGGTGGAGGCATTGCAGGCAGTGAAGGATATGTTCCCGCGAATGTCCAACAGTGAGCTGATGGCTCCGTTAGACTATCTAACGATTTCGACGGACAAACTGAGACAGCGGCTTCTGGAAGAAGGTATAACTGAGGCAGTCATCCAAGACAGTGAACAAATTATGAGAAGTGAATTTGTAGCGCTACAAAATCAGCTTGTGCTGCTGAAGCAGAAGCAGTTGATTCTCATGGACAAATTACGACAGCTAGAGGTACGTTTAGTGGAAAGTAGATACTTTGGTAACATAAATTGGGCATTAAGGCTCTTGATCGGTTTCAGCTACACGTAAAATTGCGGTCATTTTTAACACTAAATTTCTTGTAAATAAGGGGGTCGTGTCTGTCTTCTTTCTTAATAATACAATAAGGCGCGGGAGAGGGGGTTTGCTCTGATTCATGAGTGCGTAACAGGCCGACTCTTGTTTTCCTAAGCTGCTTTTACCCCTTGGATCATGCTTCTGTATCCTTACAAGTGACAACCAACGCCTTAATGGCTTCTTTCTATTCTTCATCTGACTTGACAGGAAGTCTCACTTTAATCAATATGTTGTCAGTATCACGTGGTTGCCACTCACTTTTACTTAGTGGATGTGGGTGGACAATTGATTCCACATTCAAAATTGCTTGGTGTTTTCAGAATCTACACCTTCAATTTATCATACACCCATTGGATTATCCATTGCTTCACAAAGAAAATTTGAGAGACTGTCATTATCTCTTTCTTTCTCGTGTTTATTTGTTTGGCTCTAAATTCTAAACCAGTTGTGAAGGCCATGTATAGGGTGTTAAAATAAGTGAATAACTGATTTTGTTTTTTGTTCATGACTCAAGAGTCTGTTTCATGGTGTCAATGGATCATAAATAGTCAAAATAATTACAGTGGACCCGTGCATTTGTGCAAAGCCCAAGATGGGCTTAGCCATGAGCAATGTAGTGTGGCCCTTTTATTTTTTTTTATTTGTTATATTGATGTGATTGGTACTAGATTAAGATTTTAATTCTCGATACTGGCTTTGTTTGCAAGTGCACTAATCCTTAATAAGAAAACGCAGGTCTCTTCTCCTAGCATACAATGTGAGGACCTGGAATTATCTTGTGTCGTGGGTGAAAGAGCTATAGATGCTATAGATAGAAAAGTTGTCTTATTTTCAACCTAGAACGATTTTGAAAGGGGGAATAGGGATGGACTCAATTAGATGTGGAAGAGAGGAATGTTTCAATGTTGTCCGGGAATGAGATGGCTCTAAATGTTGTAACCTGTTGAATTGCCCGTGGTTTCCCTTTTGCCCAAAATAAGATTTCATTTGTCACACAGGATGGTCTGTTTGGTCTTTCTTTTTTCATTAAGTGCTGTTTTTATGATAGAATTCCTTTTTCCTAGTTTGGTAATAAACTATTATTTATAATGCTTTGTTGTAGACAGAAAAGGTTGATCTGGAGGATACAGTTGTTGATGAGAGCCAAAGACAGTTGAATGATGAAGAGGCTTTTTCCAGATTAAAGCATGAAAAATTTAGCGGTAAGTTTTTGTATGGTGGCCTGTTCACTGTTAGTTATTAGTTCCTTAAGCTTAATGGGATCTGTTTATTGCTTGAAATATCAAGGCTCAACCTGTTTTAGTTTAGATGTGTCTGTGAGTATTCCTTTCATGGACATCACTTAAGACTTGTCTTCATTAGCAGGAAGCCTAAGGTCAACTTGTCATCAGTCTGAAGAAGCATTTCAGTATAACTATAATTTGATTGTGTCATTTGCAATTCTCTTTTTCACTTTTTATATTTTTAATCCAGAAGGAAGTGCAAGTGAATCTGAGGATTATAATGAGAGAAATGATGCTGCAGAGGAAGAAACGGATGATGATGACAATGCCTTTTTTGACACGAGGGACTTTCTATCATCCAGTTCTTTTAAAAGTAATGGGTCTGATTATAGGGTTTCATCTTTCTCTTCGGATGATGAGGGACTTTATGCGATAGAGTCAGAGGAGGATGTAAATCCATCAATAAGATCAGTTGGAACCAGCTATCCCTATGTTAAACGGCGCAAGAAATTGCCTGACCCTATTGAAAAAGAGAAAGGCGTCAGTCTTTGGTCAATGATTAAGGATAATATTGGAAAGGATCTAACAAAAGTTTGTCTTCCTGTTTATTTTAACGAGCCTGTTTCATCTTTGCAAAAATGTTTTGAAGAAATGGAGTACTCATATCTCTTGGATCGAGCACATGAATGGGGAAAAAGGGTAATCCTGGACAATAACTGATGTCATTATCTGTTTTGATTCATTATACTCTGTTAGTTCTTTCAGTGTGCATAGATGCAACATTCTCACTTCTATATTATTGGACATATCATGTAGGGTAATAGCCTCATGAGGATTCTTAACGTGGCTGCTTTTGCTGTATCTGGATATGCCTCAACGGAAGGAAGAATTTGCAAACCATTTAATCCTTTACTAGGGGAAACATATGAGGCTGATTACCCAGATAAAGGCCTTCGTTTTTTCTCAGAGAAGGTAATCCAAACCTTTATAAATGGTGTTTCTAACATGTGTATTTTTCCCCATGCTGGCTTTAGATGTATCTTTGCTTACTGTTTGTCGAAATATTGAAATGTTGTAAGGACAACATAGAGTAGGGGAAAAGGAAGAATGTCAGAACTCCAATAATTGTCATGTTGCTGTGGTGTGTGAGTGCATAAATTCTTGAGGACTAAATAAGCATAATGTGTTGTGAATTTTGGCCTCGAAGAGAAACAAATTTGTGTTTTTACAATTCATTGAAAAGTATGCATATGTATTTTTCTTTTCAGGTTAGTCATCACCCTATGATAGTTGCATGTCACTGTCAAGGTACAGGTTGGAAATTTTGGGGAGATAGCAACTTAAAGAGCAAGTTTTGGGGCCGATCAATTCAGCTTGACCCTGTTGGTGTTTTGACTCTGGAGTTTGATGATGGGGAAGTTTTTCAGTGGAGTAAGGTATATTGAAACTGCTTCAATTGCTATTATGCCTTGGTTTGGTTTTCATCTCAAGTTCTTTTTCTGTCAGGTAACGACGTCAATATACAATCTCATATTGGGGAAGCTGTACTGTGATCATTATGGAACAATGCGTATACAAGGAAACGGAGATTACTCTTGTAAACTGAAATTCAAGGAGCAATCTATAATTGATCGAAACCCCCACCAGGTGCTCTATTTGCTTTACGGATGCTATCTTTCTCAGTCATAGCATGAGGCTATTGTTTTGTATAGGGCTACACACTGAACAGATTAGACCAGAACCCAGCCCAAAGTCTAGTTATTTCATGATTGGACTGGGCTAGGCAACTTGTGCTCTGGTCTGGTCCAGTATGGACCAGCGCTCGGGTCGGATCCAAACACTTTTTCCCCCAATTCCTCTCACATCTCCTCTCACTGCGCTCTCACATCCACACCTCGGTGAACCAACATATGCAATGGATCCAACAGCATTATTGGGGGAGCAGCTCTAATCACGAAACACTTTAATCGATTCGCTGTTCAGGCAGCGCAAGTAAGGCTTTCCAAAAGCAGCATGGCAAATACGACATGGAAGCCCGAGTCCCATCCCAAACGATCCCATGGAATTGGAAAGTTAGCTGTGAGCTAACCTTAAAGAGAGGGGACCCACCAAAAGGGGAAAAGGAGATGCAAATCCGACTGAGATTGGGGGCGGGGGGTTAAAGCATGGGATTGAGAAGAGGATGAAGGAATAGGAAAGTTGAAGAGTGTGAGACTGGCGGATGGTGTAGATTTTGGAAGGGTGAAGATTTGAGAGGAGAGAGATGACGTGTAGGGGAAGTGAGTGGAGATGGAGAGAAATGAGAAATAATTTTATTTAGTATGTAACATGCTATCAGACTAAATAGTCTGACCCTTAGTTTTGGAACCTAATCTAATCTAACCAATTGGTCTAATTTGATTGTCTTTTCAGGTTAATTTTGAACCGAACTAGACTAATTTGGGTTGGACTGGCTTAAACAAGAGTGACAAACTTTTGTACACCCGTTGTATATGGCTTAGTTGCCTCATTGTATAGGCTCCTTATGCCTGCCCTTTGTGTAGCAGCCTCAACTAATAGCTTCATTAAAGAAAAATAAGTCCTGCAGCGAATTTCTGCAAGTTATCTAATCGAAGATTCAAGCGTAGTAAAGTGTGATTCTGTTAACAAACAGAGTGTTAAAAGCCCTATTAGTTTCTCTTTGGCAAAGCAATGGGTTTTATTGCTATAACTTTCAGTTGCACTATTACTAGCTACTTATACTCTGCACATTAGCTTTTGTACCAAGGGATTTTCTTATTGTGGTGTCAATTTTTTTTTTTGCCCAAGGTACATGGTATAGTTCAAGATAAAAATGGAAAAACAGTGGCAACTCTTTTCGGGAAATGGGACGAAAGTATGCATTATGTTTCTGGAGACTTTGCTGTCAAGGGTAAAGGTTGCGACTCTTTGTCAGAAGCGCGAGCTCTGTGGAAGCGGAGCAAGCCTCCAAAATTTCCTACTAGATATAATTTTACTCGCTTTGCCATCACATTAAATGAACTTACACCTGGATTGAAGGTCTGATTTTTCATTTTCATTTGGCACTGTTATAAGTTTTGCAATCTATCGTTCTTCTTTTGCTTTGAAAGATATACTGAGCACTGAAAAAGTTGCTGCTGTTTGTGCGCACGCACCTGTGTTAGGCATGTGTGTAACATTGATTCAAAATTATGCTTTAATTTGATATGCAGGAAAACTTGCCGCCAACAGATTCCAGGTTGAGGCCAGACCAAAGATATTTGGAAAATGGGGAGTATGAAATGGCGAATTCAGAAAAGTTGCGGCTAGAGCAGCGGCAACGCCAGGTGATCAATTTTCCTTGGTTAGCTATTAGGATGTCATGAGCCAGGGTTAGAAACCTTTTTTTTTTTGGCCAAGCGGGTTAGAAACTTTTGATATGCTTCTTGAATGATAGGAAATTGGGTTGAGCAGATAAGCTGGTGGTGTTGGTTCGTAGACTTGGTCAAAAATAATTTTGTATATTTGAATGAATGGCGTGCAGGCTCGGAAGATGCAGGAGAACGGTTGGAAACCACGGTGGTTCGCCTTAGACAAAGCTAGCGGCACTTACCGCTATTTGGGAGGCTATTGGGAAGCCAGGGACCGAGGAAATTGGGAATCTTGCCCTAACATTTTTGGTCAAATCCCCTCTGACCATCTCTCTGATTGAGAGCCTAAATTTCTTCCCATTTTTTCACCATTTTTTCCGTCTGAAGGGTGCTCTATGACTGCTTGTTGGCAGTTATTTTGCACTGCGATATTCATGTAATAATGTAATCTTCCCTATTTTATTTGCCCCTCAATTTCTCATTTTTATGTGCATTAATCGTTATTTTTTTGGGGGTGACCGGGTGAATGGAAAGGCCAGAACTCATTAACTGGGCTTTTGAGGTTACAAGAGCCAGATCAAAGTCCAGAAAACAACTTGAGCCCAAAAAGTATGGGTTGTATTGGAGACAGATTAATTCTTTTTCACTCAAGAGCGGAGTTAGACGGGTATGTTTGGGAATAGCTTCTTTAAATGATTATACGTAATCCGAGATAAGTATATGAGAGAAATTTTACCTCGATTTAAGTAAAAGTGCTTTTTTTAGTGGTTGCCAAACAAACCTTTAATGTCGCATTTTAGAACCTGTGGGGTTACAAAATCTGCATTCAAACTGATTTTTTTTTTTTCAATTGTATCCAAATATAAAATTACATTATATATTGATTGGTTTTTATTTTTAACTGCAGTTGAAATAAAGTAACCTTTATAAAAGTTAATCCAACTCAATCGAGCCCTTTAAACATCCCCATGGGAGCAAACACTCGATTTCATGTTGGCCATATGGTGATAACGTGTTTTCTTTCTCATTCCCCGAAAACCCAGAAACAGCTAGCCGCTGGGTCTGCTCACGACCACATGAGATCCTCAAGTGGTGAATTCGCTTCTTCGTCTTCTTCTTTTTGTAGCCACGCGAATGCTTTACCAGAGCAGAGGAAAGCACCTGAATGTTGAAACATTGAAGATTGAAGCATAGGAATATCAGTACTCTAGTGCGGAATTTGATTGAAGTGCTTCAGTGCCTACTTATGGTATCTAATCTATGTGCTCATCAGTTGAAATCTTATGCTCATATAATTAAAATCAAACCAAACCGCTTATTAAAATATTTCATTTGTAGCTTAATTATCTGTAAGTAAAACCAATCAGGCAGATGTTCAACACAACGGTTATGAACTGCTGTTGTATTTTTGTGTTTAATGTGGACCGACAGGATATATGTATCTAATTGCAGAGTAGCTTAAGGTTGTGATTTATCAATCGAACAATATTTGAAAGAAAGAAAAGCAATTTTTTTTTTTTCTTTTTTTCCAGTAGATACAAAATCTCAGTTTATTGTCGCACTAATCTGTATCCCCGAGAAAAGAATCCCTGCTGCTTTGGGGGTCATAAAGCATACTGATGTTACTTTCCTCAGAATGGGCATTCCTTGGGAGAATATCTGCACAATAGAGAGTCACTCACTTCAACTTGTTCAGTGTGAACTTTGTATATCTGCTATAAGTGGATGACGGGTATCCCACTCTCTCATAATAAAATTTAATCCTTCCCGTGGGATGTGTCAATTGTCAGATAGCAATCCTTATTGCTTGTGTAGGATGTTCTTTCTTTGTTAATTTGCGCGGTATTTTGCTGTTATAATTTATATAAATACACGTGAAGATCATCATCGTTTTATAAATTGTGCACCATCTCATTTATTTACTGGCAGGCCGATATCTTATCAAACTCACTGTAGTTTTAATTTCGAAGTCTTTAGCTACGTGTGAAACTTGAGCATAGATTTTACCCCTTGCGGCAACAAACTTGAGATCAGTTCAGAGAACGTTCAACGATAATGATGCCTTAATTTTCGCATACATGTAGGCCTAATTCTGAGACGACGTTATACTAATTGTTTCCCTGCCACCAAATCTTCGTCCCAACTCAAATGCAGAGAAGAAGGGGTGGAAAATGAGAAACTTAAATGCGCCAGTAGGCGTGGAAACGAAGGAAAGGATATGGACAAGAATAAAATAAGATATGAATAATGTGAATTCCTGGTGTAGGCTGCTAGAATAATACAAGATATGGACAAGAAAGACGACGATAATAAAAAATGGGGTGTGTGACTGTGAGCATAGAAAAGAGAACATGTTTGGAAATGAGATGTGGATGGTAGTTGACATATATGGCAAGGAAGAGTAACAACGTATGAGGTTAGGGGAGTCTGGGTGGTGAATTCTGGTTGCTCCAACACTTGACCATCTTTATATGTATCTGCGTGCATGTGCTGTTCCTTTGAATATGATAGTTTCGATTTTGATCTGATGGTGATTGCTGCATAATATATAGCATGTGAAGGTTAATCAGAGGCCAAATAAAAGACCTTTTCTTCACTCGTTCACTATAATCACACATTTATTTTGCGCACTTCACGCCTTCAAAGTCCCTATCACTGCCCAAACCTCATCCTCGACTTTCTGTGGAATGCGAATCTCTAGTTTCAAGTTTCGGATCCCATGGAGTACTGTTCAGGATAATTACGCTGCACTTCTTTCTTTTACCAAGAAAATAAAATAAAATGAGGCACTTATTATATGCCATATTCATGTGTAAAAAATAATTAATTATCGTCAATTTTTCTAATGTGAAGCCGAAAGTAAAGGTGAGTATTGAGGGAGTTTTAAGAAGGAATTTGAATAGGCAACTTTATCATCACATCAGAAGCTCCCCACTGTTTCAGTCTCTCTTGTCGGCGATGTCAATATCCATCCCATCACAGAGAGATCCGCCGTCTTTGATGGATCTTCACATTTCTGCTTGTTCTTGAAATGCTCTCACATATCATATCAGTGTACCAAATCTGGAGCCTCCCAGGCACATTTTCAAAGCATGAATCATTTCTTATATTACCCAGAACAAGCATGCACATGTCAGTAGCGGATCTGGGATGGGCTCGTCCGTCAAATATCTCTCTGTTAAGTGAAGCCTGGCATGGCGCTGCTCTGATCTCTTGGTCCTTTTTAACAGTTGCAGCAATAGCAAGCAGTTCCTTCTCACAGTTAAATATCAATCTCTCAAGTTTTTGAT
>QFDD01005729.1:0-14146 GCA_006871305.1 Vachellia collinsii | reverse complement strand
AATAATATAAAAATTTAGGAAATATGGAATGTTTATTATTACAATAATTATTTTTAATAGTATACATAAAAAAAACAGGCCCAGGCCTCCTGACAGGCTAAAAGGCCCGTTAGGAGGCCTGGGCCTGGCATGTTTTGGAAAACAGGCTTTCCAAATGGCCTGGGCTTGGGCCTGTAAAAGGCCTGATCTGTCCAGGCTTTTACAGGCCAAACCGCCTGGCCTGTTTCCACCCCTATCTACAATGGAAAATATAAAGAATATAAATAGTTGGCCTTCAAGCCTGGTTGCCCATTCACCCTATCTAATGACTCTTGATGATCTTAAGGGTAGTAGTTGTTGAATACTCAAATCTCAACGTTTGGTCCCAGATGCGAGTGATGGATGTGAGATTATAGTTTTTTGAACATACAATTCAAACTAAATTGCCTCTAATATGAAAATATTTGTACTTTAAAAAATATCCAAATAATAATAATTGAAAAGAAAATATCTTTCTGCAGTTCCATGTGGGTCGCACGGCATAGCGTGGCAAATAATTCAAGTGAGGGCCCACCTGCAAGCCTTCATCCACCTTCCAAGAAGTTTCCTTTGCAATTTATGATCCTTCTCGGTTCTCACTCTTGGTCGCAGAACTTGTAGCTCCACTTCTCACGCATTGCAAGAGACCACAACGTACCAACTTGCTCTCACCCTCAAACAAAAATATTCATCCTTCTCAACATGTCTTTTCCATTCCCACGCCACCGTCGTAGGGTCTCTGGCGACGGCCAGCACTCCGGCGTCGCTCCCCTTTCTGCCGGAATCTCCCTCACTCTCCCCCTTCCGACTCTCCGACTCGCCAAGGTCCTCGTGAACGTGACCATCGAGAACAGTCTAGGTCCGGTGCAGGTTCTGATCTCCCCCGACGACACCGTCGCCGACCTGATCAAAGCTGCCCTGGCCATCTACCAACGGGAGAAGAGGAGGCCTTTTCTGAAGCTTAAGGATCCCAACCACTACGCTCTCCATTACTCTCCCTTCTGGCTCCAAAGTACGTATAATTAATAATGCGACTTTCACTGCTCCAGCTAGCTATCTTACTTGTATTGCTCGATCAAATCATATGAATTATACTTGTGGGTTATAATATCCCACGTACGCCTGTGTTGCAGGTTTGAAAGCGAAGGACAAGTTGAGGAACTTGGGGTCAAGGAATTTCTTCCTGTGCTCGAAGCCCTCCACTGCTGGCTGTTGTTGCTCCGAGGAAGCCAACATGAGTAAGGATTCTGCATTCCCATTAATGCTGTTCGTTCATCTCCCCCTGTAATTAACTGTCCCAGATGTGCCCAACAATTTGTCCCTCGTTCTTGTTATCCCATATGTGATTAATTCTGGGATACCCGTCCCTGTGGCTGTTGAATAATTAATGTGAGTCAAGTTGAGCCTTGAATCTACGATGCATTGGTATAATGTAAATAAATATGACCATCTTTTTATCGATCTATGCATGAAACTCGATCGTGCTGGTGGTAATAATGCATGATGTCCCGCGCAGATCATTGGCATTGATGCGTAACTATCTTTCAACTATACTATTCTCAATAAGCTTCTTTCGTTTGAAGACTATTTTCTTGTTAATGGAGTGAATAATACGGCCCACTCAAGTGCGTTATTACATCATTTGCTGTGTTGCAACTTCAAATATGTCCTAATTTCAGCGTTGGTTTCTTGCCAATCACTTTGTTTAGTATACAATCAAATTTAAATTATTCATATCTAATTTAGATAATCTATATTTTTTTTAAAAAAAGAAGTTTTTTAACATAAAACCATTTTTCTGAGAAAATGAGAGTTAAAAGATTATTTTATATTTTATACCCATTAAAATAATTTATTAAAAAATCAAATCCAGACCATTCATATCTAATCAATTCTCATTACTAGGTAAAGTGTTCAGTAAGGAAATCTCTTCGCTGTATTACAATCTAATACCTATTATCTCTTACCTCAATCTTTAATAGTAGAGTCAGTTAGGATTATATTTAATTCTAAATATAAAATTTGGATCAACTTTTATTTTCTAAATTCAAGATTTTTTTTCTTAAATTGAGCAAATTAAGGTTTTTCAACAGATGTAATCCTAGTTAAAGATGTCATTTTAGAAAAATCAATTTATATTTATTATAAATAATAGATTTAACTATTTTTTTTAATATTTACAAATTATATACACAAGAAACATAAGGATCAAAGTAGTATTAATTTATTAACTTCAATTCAAATGCCAATGATTCGATTGGAAACTTGACAGTGAATTATCCAATTGATTAAATTTTTTAGATAAACTAGTTTCTGAAGGTCAAGTGGCACCAGTGATGGTACATCATTTGAAAGAAATTTCGTTGAGAGCATTTTTCCAAATACTATCTACATATGCCTAGGTCATAAGTGGTCAGGAGTTAATTTTATTAATTTAGAAATATTCACTGTTTCTCAAGATAAATAAAAAATAAGATGCATTACACATATAGTGGGCACTTGTTACTTGTTAGCATTATGATAATTTCATTCACGACGATCAGGCCCACCGTCTAGTGTCATCGGTGAGAAAATTCAAAGAGCAAAAGGGGAACCAAGGTGGCTTGCCTGGCTTGGATTGGAATCTCAGGTTCCCTGACTCGCTGAAATTCCGTTTTTAGCTTCTTTAAGCTGTTTCGGCCTTCTTTCCCATCTTGTTCGCCATTTTCATAACTCAAATCGACGACCGTGTGGGCCGCTCCTTACGTGCTCACTTCCCACCGCATGAAACCAGCGCGTTCCGCCGGAATTGCAGTCGGAGGGAAGGCACAAGAGAGAGCGCGAGTTAGAGAAGAGGGTGAGGGAGGAGCATGGCTGATCTATTTGCGTGGCTCATCTCCTTCTTTCTCCTTATTGCCCTACTCGTCATCGTCACCTACCAGGTCAATCCACACAAACCCTAGCTGTGTCTACAAATCTATCATTCCTTTACGTCCATCCATCTTTTAATTTCGAAGCAATTCACGCGTCATTCGACTCCGCATTATTCGAATTATGCGCCTGCTTTTCAACTGGATTGTTTTCCAGATTGCCATTTCTAACTAATCTGGATTACAGTTTTAAATGACAATTAGTTGCTCCGAAGGAAAAAAATCAGGGGAAAGATTCTCCGTATTCAAAAGCTAATGTAGATTTTGGTTTAGATAACGAACATGAATTGGCACCGGCCATAAACAACATCGGTGCTCAGTCAGGCGATAATACTGCAACAGGGTGATTATAACTAGTAATTGGAGTCTTCACTAGTAATATTATTGTGCAAAACTTTTTTTTTTTTGGACTCACAATATAATTTTCCTATTAACTATTAAGGGGTTTTTTTTCCCTTAGAAAACCCAAATCACATTGCTCCCTCGTTTTGGACAACAATATAAACATAATATAGGGTCCCATATCAGGCAGTGTTGAATCGTATCTAATCATTATTGCAAGCTATGTTTGGCAGTCCATATCTGTTTGCCGTGGACATCTTCAGGTTAGAACCGATCAACAGATAGGCTGCACTCCTTGATTTTTTCAATTGTTATATGGAAGTTCAATGGAAGTTCTAGATAAAATGAAGCTTGATTCCTGCACTCAGTAATATTTCATGTGTTACATTGGGAATGGACCAGCAGAGCGAAAAACTTCATACTTTTTAAACAAGATGTTGGATACACAGTTGGAATTCTACGTTGCTGTTTGCAAATCTGATGGTTTTAGGATGTCTATTAAATAAACGCCGCAGTACATAGATGGTTGTGTGTTTCTGAGTGATCACATCACAGAATTAAGATGTATATGCATTGTTTCTTCTAATTTTGGGTAGAGGTTTATGCACTGAAATTTGATGGTTGCCAGGGAAAAGAAAGCAATGTTGTGGGGAATCTTCCCCCCCCCCCAAGACTCTCAAGTTCTTTTGCTGTGATTTATACTGAGTTTCATTTGTTCCTATGTCCACATTCATTACGTCTCTGTCTGTGCTTCAGAGCCTTTTTGAGGATTATTAGTTTTTCATAATTCCTCTTAATTACATTGTCTCTGTTGCTCTTGGTCTTGTGTGGTGTATGCTAACATGGTTCAAAATTTTTTGCAGCTGATGTGTCTTGCTGACCTAGAATTTGACTATATAAATCCTTATGACTCCTCATCTCGGATAAACAGAGTTGTTTTACCTGAGTTTATCATGCAAGGTGTCCTCTGCTTGTTCTACCTTGTGACAGGGCATTGGGTTATGTCACTTTTCTGTGCTCCGTACCTATACTACAATGTGAGATTGTAAGTTCTCTCCACATATACAAATAGCTGGGAAAATTAGTTGTTTCCAAATATTGTGACTGAATATTATGTTTCCTGGAATCCATAAAGATGGAATGTGGCCAAAACAATGGTGTGGGGAATCATGCATGACCACTAGTTGAAGAGAGGGAGGGGGTTATTGAATTATGGGTCTTTGCATGTTGTATTTAGATGGAGTGCGAGTGCGTGGCTGCTTAGCAGAAGTAGTAACTTAATGTGGAATTGGACAAACCAATCTGATGGCTGCAACCTACGTCATGGTTTATGGATCCTGGGTTGATATGCATGCTAGTCGCTACATTTTTTATGCTTTTGATGGTTTTCAACCACATTAGTGAGGAAAAGATATAAGTCTGAAAAATGAATAACTACAACTCTTGAAGAGGTTAAAAGTTAAAAAAAGGCATATCATTTGATGCTGAAACAGATGTGGGCTTGGGGCGCATTTTGCAGTTGCATAGTTTAGCCATTTATTATTTTTATCGCATGATTTCCCTGTTGGATAATCATATAAATGTAATTATTTATTTGTCTTTGTCATGTTGCAATTGTATGGTATTCTAGTGCCTGTTTGGATTAGCGATACAATCTACTTTTTCAATGTGATTTACGATTTATGAAGTAAATATATGAGATGAGTTTGCTCTTGCATTGCTTAAATGTTCTTATCAAAAGCTAATGCAAACAGGTCTGTAGGCTGTTAGATAGTTGCACTTTAGTTACAGGAGTGACAGATATGAAAGGTTCTTTTGGTCGAAGCTACCTGTTTTATGCAATAAATAATCAAACTCAATATCTTAGTACGCTCGAATTTTTGTGTGGTCTCAGCGTCCTGCTAAGGCTTTCTTTTCTTTTCTTTTCTTTTTTTTTTTTAGAATCCTGCCAAGGCATATTTGATTTATCTGTACATTTATCTGACCAGGTACAGACGAAGAGAGCATCTTGTTGATGTTACCGAGATTTTCAATTCGCTATCTTGGGAGAAAAAGCAACGGCTTGTCAAACTATTCTATCTTGTTTTCATCCTTTTCCTCTCCATATTTTGGTATGGAGACGTTTGTTCATATTAATCTTATGCCCTTCATTAAAGAGGATGATCTAATTGTTAATGATTATTTTGTTGCAGGATGATCTACACGTCCCTGGATGACGATGAGTAATTGAATACGATTGTATTATGGAGTGCTACCTAGAAGTACCCCCAGCCAGCGCAACAAAGTTCCAGACCTTTTTGGTAGAGACCAAATAACTATTTCCTTAGCCTGTACTTTTGATGAATTGCGGGGTTTTGATTGTTGAAATAAGATCGTACCACCCTGAACGTTCGATATACATATATTAAATATTAAATCAGAGCTTCTTGCATGCATTGGACAGCTAAATATCTTATGGGGAGTTAGGATAGTGCCACACCTATTCTTACTGTAACGAAATTCCTTTTATAACCAAATTCTGTGGATTTCGTTATTTACTTTAATTTTAAAACTTTCTTTTGCTTTTGGTAAAGTTATTCGGTACTTTTAGCATATTCACTGTTGTTCATTCCAATTTTATTCCCCTCCCCCCTAAAAAACAAAAAAATCAGATAGATGGGCTCCGCAAAATCGTAGGTTTCAAAAAGCATGAGAGGCTGAAATGCTCCTCTATTCATGCTAGCGCTTACTAATGTCCGGTGGCTTCCTTAGTTACTCGATTTACGTTTTGGTTTTTGTAGTTTGAAAGTTGTGTTTTTGGTCCTTGAAATTAAGTATGTCTGAAACCGTTAGTCTCTATAATTTTAAAAGGGTTTAAATTAGAGGTTAATATTGTTAAAATTGTTGAACTGTTGCTGCTGATGCCATTAGATTTACTTACGTGACTTAATGATTGGATATATTGGATTGATGATTTGGATTTTTAAAAAAAAAAAGCATGAAGTTTATCCGGGGAAAACAAGTCTATGATGGGAATATCCTTACATGCAGAGACCTAAAAGAGTTGATGGTGTTCCAATTCAGGGTGAATATAACTCTGCGGTAGGCTGGAGTAGTGGATTCCTAAGGAGAGGGCCCTAGTTTGCATTTTTTTTTGGGGTGTGGGGGGAGGAGAAGGCTATTTTAAAAATGCAAATCAAGATCCTCTCATTGGGAATCCATCACTCCAGCTTGCTACAGAGTTATATTCGTCATGAATTGGAGTGCCCTCGACTCTCTTAGGTCTCCGTGAGGATGCTTTCATCATAGACTTATCTTCCCAAGACAGAGTTCATGCTTTTTTTAATTTTTAAATCCAAATCACCAATCCAATATATCTAGTCCTTAGATGGTGTTAGTGACAGGTCAACAATTTTAACAATGATTTAGGTCCTTTTGAAACTATAGAGATTAACAGTTTCAATTAGATTAAACTTCAAGGATAAAAAACACAATTTTGAAACTATAAGGACCAAAACGCAAATCGAGTGAAACTATGAAGGCCAAAAGTTACATTTACCCTTTTTTTAAATCTGGGTCACCAATCCAATATATTGAGTCATCAGATCATGTCAGCAAACTTAATGACGTTAGCGACAGGTTAACAATTTTAATGGTGATTTAGATTCTTTTGATACTGTAGGAATTAGTAGTTTTAGATATATTAAATTTTAGGAACTAAAAACTTAACTTTAAAACTATAAGGACCAAATTGCAAATTGAGTAAAACTATGAGAATCAAAAGTTATGTTTATCCTATCTTTTAAATTAAAACAAATGAAAATGGATAGCTTTATTATGAATATGAAGCGAGTGTGGATGTTCATCGCTTTATCTTATTTTCCCTAGCCAGCTCTCACTATTTTATCACTATTCTGCTACTCTTGTAATTCATTTTCTCACTCACATTTTATCATCTTTATTATTTTGTATTATGCAAGGTTATGCCTATATATACAAGATGCCGTTTGTGTTGAGATACTAAAGAAATTATTTTTTGTATCTATCTTCTCTGTACTTTTATCCTATTTTTCATAATAGTCCTTAGTGCCTCCTAGCGTTGAATTCATTTTTTCAAAATATATATTTTTCTATTGAAGATAATTTTATTAAAAGAAATATTGGGCATAAAAAGTGAAGAATTCATGAAATATTTTATTATATTAAAATTTTACATGCCAATTTCCAATTAAATCAATGTTTTATGCGAACAAGGCATCCTTCCCCATTACTATATTATGTGAAATTTTTTAAAAGTTGTATTTTATTCGGTTGTTAATTGATAGTGCATCAAATATAATCCCATATAACGAATTAAATCTTCTGCACCATACACCATGACCACTAAACTACATGAAACATCAATAGTTAATATTGTTGAATTCAAATTTGAGAATCCAAACATACCCTATTAGTGGGTTTTTTTTTTTAACAATAATACAATAAACAGTATTTTTAAATACCTATATACTACACTTAAATTTTTTTACCAATATGCTATAGTTAAACTCATTCTTGGTTTAAACGAGTTTAACTTTATATTGAATTCATTCAAGGCAGAAACGAGTTTAGTGGGATCAGCAGAATATTTTCTGAACTCATTCACATCTTGAACGAGTTTTAATTTTTTCTTTTTTTTTTTTTACAAAAAAAGATACCAAACGGTGTAAATGAGTTTGGTTTCAAATTTTTGTATCAGCAATCATGTGAACAATGCAGGGTTTGAAGGTTTTTTTTTTAAAAAGACAAAATTCGTAAACGGTAGTTTGACACAATTTCAATTTTTTTTAAACAACATGCCAAAGGTAGACATGAAAATTTATTTGCCTTAAAAAATTAATTAGCCCCTTTTTAATAATTTTTTATTTTCTATATTTTTGATGATATTTGGATAAAAAGGCAGTTATGAGAAATGAAAATCAGTGCATTTATAATTTCTCCTCTCTCTCTCTCTCTCTTAAATTACAAAAACCAAGTTAATGAATTTGAAATTGAAAAATCACTTCTGTTTTAATTTAATGTCCCTTTCTTTCTGATCAGATCTTCAACAACTTTATCACCCTTGAACAAGTTTCAATATCTCCTTCCTCTGATTGATTTTCCTTGGTTTAATTTGAAGGCAACCTCACAAATAAATGAGACAGTTCAACCTGATGAAGATGTTAACTTGCAGCAACAACGATAGATTATGAGAAGGAGAACAAGATGTGGTACCGAAAGTCACTATTTGTCAGGTTATTGAATCTCTTCTTACCATTAATTTTTTAAGCAAAAAAGTCAAGTCTTTATTTTTTATTAACGAATAATCTTCAATTATATATTTTCTTTATATCATTTATTCTAATAATTGAGCATGATTATACATTTATTATCTAAACATCTCATCTTTGATTATTAGAGAGAGAAGAGAGAGGAAGGGGACATTAAATTAAAACAGAAGTGATTTTTCAATTTCAAATTCATTAACTTGCCTTTTGTAATTTAAGAGAGAGAGATGGGAGAAATTATAAATGTACTGCCTTTCATTTTTTATATATACATTTTTATCCAAATATTATTAAAAAAATATGGAAAATAAAAAAATTATTAAAAAAGACAAATTATTTTTTTATGGCAAATAAATTTTCATGTCTGCCTTTTTTTAAATAAAATTTTCTTAAAAAAATGTTGGACAAGTTTCAAAAATTGTTTTTTTAAAAAAATTTATATCCAAAGTGGCATGTTGTTTAAAAAAAATTGAAATCGTGCCGAACTACCGTTCAAGAGTTTGATCTTTTTTAAAAAAAGAATTGTCAAACTCGTTCCGCATCTTTTAAAATAAAAACCTACAAACCCTACATCATTACACAAAAATTTGAAACCAAACTCGTTTGCCATGAATGAGTTTGGTATCTTTTTTGTACAAAAAATTAAAGGTGTGAATGGGTTCAAAAAATATTCTATCAAACTTGTTCTTAACTTGAACAAGTTTAATACAAAATCTAACTCATTTAAACAAAGAATAAATTTAACTATAATATATTGATAAAATTTTTATATTTAAAATTATTGTTTATAGTATTATTGTAAAAAAAACCTATATTTTGAATGAGCGTTACTTCTCCTTGCGGCCCCAAAAACGGGCGGTACAGGAGAAAAATGATTTAAGCCATGTTTGGTGCGTTGAGTTAAAATGCCTTCTCACACAAAATCTCCTTTCAAGGGCGAAGGAGCTCCGATCAGCGTTAGGCAATTTACCGGTGGGAAATAAATACTCATTGGATCTGCCTACTCTCTTTAATTCATCTCCTTGCTTGCAACCGTGCTCCCCTCCAGTGTCACCACTCCCCTGCTTTCCAGAAAATCCATAGCCCATCACAACCCAAAAATCAAAACAAATCAAACTACTTTTCAGAAACAGTAATCACACCATTGAGTGTCACAAATCGATGGAATCAAGCACATGCAACAGTGATTCCTAATCCAAAGTGAGATTCCATGCATTACTTCCCGAACCCATAATGAAGATGGAGACAAAGGATTCGAAAAGCTCATCTTAATAAGAGCTCAATGGTCCATGCATCATTTGTTTTCGCTCTTCCTTTTCCAGAACTACCGATTTCGGTCGATCGCTTCTCCAATCTCCCTCTCCCTCATGAGCGATTACTCTCTCTCTCTACCCCCTCACTCTCTTGCTTGCTATGTTCGGTGGGAAGGAGAAGAGATGAGGCATCAAAATGATGATATGATGAATTCCGTGGGGGTTTAAATGGTTTTGCCACACGTGGCTTGTGTGAGGAGGATGAATGACAAATTTGCCCTCTCACACTTTCCCTTTGCATGTTGATCCCTTTCTTTCCTTTTTCAATAACTAACTTTCTTGCAAAATTTGGCACTCAGCTCAACATCTAAAATAATTATTCTGATAAATTTTAGGTACTTTATTTATTTTTTTTAAAAATAAAAATAGTTTTTAAAAAAGACTTTTAATCCAAAAATTTATTTAAACTAATCCAAGAATTTGGTAATTTATTTCCCAAAATCTCAATTACATTACACATATCCTTTGATCAAATTTTAAGATGTTACATTTTACATTTATTCCATTTTTTTTAATTTTTATCATTTAATTTTTTTCTTAATTTTATTACATTATATATTTATATGAATATATACTATTTAATAAGATTCATATCCTTTTAAGTCACTTTTACTAAAAGTCACTTTTCAACATTTATCTAAATATATATATGTGATTTTCCAAAATTTATTATTGACAATAGTCATTTTTCAAAGTGCATTTGAAATAAAAATTACTTTTTCAAATAGTTATTCAAATGCATAAATTTATAGTCAGGTCTCTACTTCAGGTGAATTATAGCTTTTCTTTTTGATCAAAGGTGAATTATAGCTTTTCACTATTACAAATTATACTATTTTTTATTTAAGATATCTATATCATTATTTAAATTATTTAGTAAATTATTATATGTGCATTTAAATAATATAAAATACCCCCTACGTAAAAATTGTAACAACGAAAATGAATGTCGAAAAAACCATGAAGGTGGGACGAGCACCCAAACGACATATGCGTTTTGGTGCCAGATCGGTGATTGATACGGCATTCGTCGTTTTTAGTTCATCTCAGCTTACAACGGCGGCGATTAGGCAGGCTTGGGGCTTATCCGCGGCAGGCATCAGTGATTTCCCTATCTTAGTGTTATTCCAGACTCTCGTCCCTCCTCTTGCTTCATCGCTCTCCGCTTCGTTTATGTTAAAATGGCGGTTGCACCTTATACAGCTGCTTCCGCGCAACGGATTTCTGCTCCTCCTAGGTTATCTCCCCGTCTTTTTATCTGCGATGGTTTGTCGCAATTAGAATTGGCATTCAATTGATGTTCCATGTGTTTGTTTACATAGCAGCTGCGGGACAAAGCTCTATTCGGGATTGAAACTTCAATCCGCAGGTATGCTTGCTTCCTTTGCTCTATAATTGTTTTTTAATAGCTCTGCGTGGTTTCTAACCATATGTTGCCTCGTTAATTAATGATAATTGTATTGTAATTTTAGGTCCTTTAGGAGTGGGCAAACCTAACTTGACCGCTGAGTTTTACGGAAAAGTTCACAAGAGTCTCCAGTGGCGGTAATCCTCTGGTTTGAGCTGCCCTCTTCCCAATTTCTATTTGAGTATTAGGGGGCGACGTTGGTATAATGCTCTGATGGATTTCAGCTTAACTTTGACTTTAAAAAGGATGAAAAATTTATGTATTCTCTCCTCCATTCATTACCATTCACCAGCAAGAAGTAAATTTGATGGTTAGTGCTATAAAAGTGAATTCTTAAATCTGGCGGACTGACACCTCTGGATGGTGAGGAACAAATATTTCCAGCTATAGTTCCTTTATTTTGCAGTGTAATCCTCTTCGGAAGCAACCGTGTCCTACTCCTAGTATGCTCGCTTTGGTGTGATTGGCTGGTTCTCTGCGATTATTTGGGCTACTGTATCCGTGTTTCATTTGATTTCCCTGTATCCCTGGTTCTGATTAAATACTGTAAATGTAAAAGCAAGCCATTTTCGATCCTTCATGGTTTCCCTTGCACAAGAGCTTTCTTCATGAATGTTATGTATTGTATGAGTATATAGACTAACGCATGAAGCATAAATTTTCATGCTTTCAGATCTAAAAACCACAGACCAACAAGGGCGCGAATTCAGATGATGCCCATAGGGACCCCTAGAGTTCCCTACAGAACGCCTGGTGAGGGAACCTGGCAGTGGGTTGATCTGTGGAATGCCCTTGTAAGTTGTTAATGTGGACATCTAGTTCCCTCTACATCTCCCTAACCCTTTCGGTCGGAGGGAGTGTGTGTGTTTTTTTCAAAAAATAATTCCTTTTCTAAGAAAACCAATGAATTCTTGGATGCAGTATCGTGAACGTGTTATCTTCATTGGAGAAGAAATAGATGAAGAATTTAGCAACCAAATACTGGCAACTATGCTGTATCTTGATAGTATAGATAATTCCAGGAAGCTCTATATGTACATTAATGGTCCTGGTGGAGATGTGAGTCTTCAATGATCACATTTTCGTGTTTTTTCCTTTTGTTATTTTTTTTAGGTCACATCAACTAAAATGTTCAACTTATTGCAGCTTACACCAAGCATGGCTATATATGATACCATGCAGAGCTTGCAAAGTCCTGTTGCCACTCATTGTGTTGGTTATGCCTATAATCTAGCAGCATTTCTTCTTGCCGCTGGGGAAAAGGTACAAAATCAAGATAGTGTTTGACTCTTAAATGTGACGCTCTATAGATCTGCCTGTCATAGGAGGGGTTTATGTATTGAGATTCCCATATCCCTTACTTACAATGAACGTGGCTTGACCTTTATGGTTGGACTACTCTACAGAACAGCTTTTATCTGTTTCATGAATTTGTACCAGCACCAATCCTTTGACCGAGACATTAAATAGAGTCTGTAACCAAAACAGAAGAAAGAAATCCCTTTCTCTGCTCCCATGGCTATGTGCGAGCACTTGCTCCTTTGAAAAGTTTTATTTCTTGTGCAGTATGAATTAAATAGGGATTTTGAAACCATTAATCTTCCCCCCTTGCACAATGCCCCTTGGGCCTTGGCTACATTGTTTCCATTTCTCATCCTCCCTTTGCAACAAGTATAAAAGAGGCAGTAGTATGCTTTGAGTTACTTTCCTGTTATTAATATTAGCATTCTTGCTGGGTCCCTATCTTCCTTTGTTTTTTGGCTCCAATTTTCGTTTGTGTTCTCACATTCATTTTCATGCTATTTTCAATACAATGTGTTCCCTATGCTCGTTTTATTGAGGCCTTTGACCTCAACGGTTCTGAAAGACAGCTGAAGTTCTGATATCATTTCTTAATGTTCCACTGCTTTAAGGGCAACCGCTTTGCAATGCCTCTTTCAAGAATTGCTCTCCAGTCTCCAGCAGGATCTGCCCGTGGTCAGGTGAGGCTGCCTTAACTCTGAGATCACATCACTCACCAGCTTTCAAATCAATGAATGTGGTTTTTTTTTTTGAAGCTAACTGACATTCAAAAAATTGCCAGGCTGATGACATTCGCAATGAAGCAAATGAGCTTCTTAGAATCAGAGATTACCTTTACAATGAATTGGCTAGTAAAACAGGTCAGCCTGTTGAGAAGGTGAGTTTGCTCAATCAAAATTACGGAGATAGATGAACTGGCTAACTTATGTCATGATCATGCTAGCCTCTCTATGCCATATTCATGACCCTTTTTGCCTTACTAACTTACGCAGAACAAGAATAAACAGTTCTATGGAAAAGCTTTTATCTTTTCTGTGGGGATAGTTTATTACATCCTTTACACGGTTTAAACTTAGCCTGCCTTTCTAATCTTTATTGGGTTTCTATGAGTCGTTTTTATGGTATACATCCTTTTAATGAGTGTTTCATGTTGGTTTTTCTTGTGTTCTTCTGATTGTTCCTGTATTTGAGAAAAATTTAACGTTACTGCATTTACTCAGATAAGCAAAGACCTGAGCAGGATGAAACGCTTCAATGCACAGGAGGCTCTTGAATATGGGCTTATTGATCGGATTGTCAGGCCGCCACGCATCAAGGCTGATGCGCCCCGCAAGGATGCAGGAGCTGGCCTTGGATAGGAATCTGTGGCTTTTTTCTTTGATTACTGAGAATAATGCTGAAATCACAATGTCTCGAGATTTTCCCCCCTTTCATTTTTTCTTCAATGTGTATAATCTCTCATCAGTTAGAAGTTGCTTCCAGGATATATATGCCAGAAACTAGCGGATTCTTAGTCAATGACATGATTTTAGATTTTGTTATGCTATTTTATTTTGGCCAAACGATAAC
>QFDD01005728.1:0-11744 GCA_006871305.1 Vachellia collinsii | reverse complement strand
ATGGGAAGACCAGCCAGGAGGAGACACGTGGACAAGTGCCAGATTGGGTGCAGCACGATGTGGGGCCCGCTTGAGCTGTCGTCGGCACATTGGTCGGTCCCACCCGTAGTATCCTATGACTGTTTCATTGAGTTTCATGAATGAATTGGCTCGGCTTCTGATATAACTATAAGCCGTAAGCCGCAAGCCGCTTTCTAATTCATTGACCAGTTCCCCTCAATCTGTGACCACCTCGGTGAAACGATTAAATCTCACGCCATCTGCTGATGTTGACTTTTGTGGCCAAATAAAAAAATTGACCTTTATTTTTAATTTTAATTTTTTATGTCTAAATTATACAGAGTTTCATGTGATGTATAAATAACTTCTTCAATCTTTAAAATTATATAATAAACCTTCTGAAGGTAATTATTCAGTGGTTAGCTAATAATTGAATACTCCCTCCTTTTATAAGATATGATTGTTGGGCGTGTCTTGTTCCTTTTTTTTTAATAAGATATATTTAATCATTTAAAGATTGTTTCAAAAGTTTATTTGTAAACTCCACATTTTAATTACCCTCATTTAATTATAAAAATGACTCATTGAATTCCCCATTTTTCAAGATAACTTCTTCTCTCTATTACATTTTTTTTCTCCACCACATGTTCTCTCTCTTCCTTACAAATGAGGGCATCTTTCAAAAACAAAATTAGTTTGCCACATATTTATAACAACTAACTGTTGTTAACCAACTTTTCAAACAACAACACAATTCAATTAGTTTTATCTTATAAAAAGGAATTGGGGGAGTAATAAAGTGGGCGAACTGATATTCAATTTCTACTTTGTTGGGAAAAGGCTACTAGGGAGAGGGGTTTGGTTGTAAAATATTGATTTAGATTAGTTGGTTACTCGAATGACTAGTAATAAAATTTAATAAAAAGTGTCAATTTTTGGGTGATCTAAGTAGTTATAAAAAAATTATGTTACATGCGGATAAAAATAAAGTTTAAAGGTGTAACATAAAAAAAAAAAAAGTTTAATGGGGTATAAAATTGGTTGTTTTATGTTCACTTGTTGAAAGTTTTGAGTGGTCTATTATTAAGCTTCAAAGGTTAAGAATATTATCTATATGAATAAAATTGATGTCAAGTTTAATTTCTTATATTTATTATTATAAATTATCCAATCATATATGATCATTTGTCTTATTTTTTCATGTGGATTTATAGTTAAATAATGTTTAATATTAAGACAAATGATTACGTGTGATTGGAGAACTTAACACTATAAACATAAAGAATTTGACTTGAATAATATCTTATTTGTAGATGATTTTAAATTTCAAGAAGTTGTGTGTAATTTAGCATTTTCTTTTATTTACCAAAAGTTCAATTAGTAATTTCTTCTCTTCTATTGCATTCTCGAATGAGTCATAATATTAATTTTTATAAAGAGTCTTCTATAAATGACTAATGAGTATGATCTTACAGATAGAAACAAAAAATAGTTTAAACCGATTCATATGAATTAAATTAATTTTCGTGGTCTCAAATGAGTTGGTTTGAAAAAAAAATGATTTGGTTTGAACCATAAACTAATAAAGTAATATGGTTATTTATTCTAAAATATCCCTAAAAATAAACATAAATTTAGCAGTAAATAAAACATGATCAATACAGTTTATTCCTGGAAAACATGGAGCCACTGGGCTCTCAAATGATAATCAAATATGATAATGATGATGATAAAACTTTTGACGCTATATCTCATTGATAATTAAATGTCTGAATATTATAGAACTCAGGCTTCTTTGACATTTTTTTTACTCAGTTCTATTAAATTAATCAATTCTTTTTTTTTACAAAAATATATATATATATATATATATATCCTTACTGTTTTACAGTGACACTAAATGTGAATTTACTTATTCAATTCTTACTTTCATGCGTATTGAAGTGATAATAACTTGCAAGCTGACACCAAAAATAATTGGTCAAAAAAATCGCACCGAAGAAATGATTGATGTAATGGAAGCAAGCTCAATCCTTATGAGTTGTGCGCCCCACTAACACTTTTGGTGCACAATAGATAATATTAAAATATAAATTGTGTTCACACAATATAAATTAGTTTGCTTGTAATTGTAAAACTAGTATTATTTAATACCAATTTTTGAACTGCAACTCATATTTAAAAAAATATCTTGAGCTCAATTTGGATACAATAATGAGCAAATAATAGTTTTAGATATTTTTTTTTTCAATAATTAGTATTTCTAATGTTTTGAATCTAAGAATAAATTACTGCAAAATTTATTGAATTTTAAATCATGTATAAATAACTCCTTTCACATTTAAAACTTAATACTACTATCAACGAGGGTTGAATCTAGTACAAAGAGCTAATTCATCACAATTTAACAAACTATTGATCGAATTCGCGTTGGAAGATGTGTTTATATTTAATGTTTAATAGTATATTGGACATGATTGCCTTCATTAAGATGATACTTGTGCTTAGCCAAAAAAACTTAATATTGTCGATAAATTATCCTTATTTTTTTTTCTAACTTTGTAGGAGGTAACTCCCAATTATTAATTATATACTTACTTAAATTTTATTTTGGCATACATATAATCTCACAAATTTCGAGTTATATACATGTAACTCTCGTAGACTTTGAACTATATACATATAAATAATGAACAAAACTAATAATAAAAACTTACTTACATGAACATAACAGTTTATGGCTCTATTTGGCAACACATTTTGGTTGCTCAAAATGCATTCCAAAGTTCAAAATGCATTTTGGATGAGTATTGTTTGACAACACATTTTGATAAAAGTCATTGTGAGCCCAAAATGCATTCTAGAGCCCAAAAGTCAGATGGAGAAAAAAGCTCGTTCTACTCAAAATACATTTAAAATCATGACCTGAATATTACAAATCGCGACCTCAACATTCTAAGTCGCGACATAGGACATTCTAGGTTGCAAGCTAGACATAAAATTCCAAATTGCAACCTAGGACACTCCAAATCAAGACCTAAATATGTTAAGTTGCGATTTGGGACATTCTAACTATTTTTATCCTTTTACTTTTTTTCTAATTTTATCACAATATAAAATAAAATATATATGCATGCATTATTTAATGAGATTCATTTTCTTTTAAATCACTTTCAATCAAAAGTCATTTTTATATATCCAAACAAGTTTTCATTTCTAAAATGTGTTATGGACAAAAGTCATATTCTAGAGTGCATTTTTTGTCCAAAAGTTATTCTTCTAATGGTTATCCAAATGGGCTCTATGATGCTTTGTTATAAAATTTCAAAGATGAGGGAGGTTTTTTGTGCATGACAAAGTTTAGAGAAGTTTTGTATAATTTAACATAAATTTATCTGCAAAAGTTAGTTCAATTGGTAAGAAGTTAATTTATAACTCACACAGCTATGAGTTCAAATACAGTTGTCGATTTGTAAAAAATATATAGGGAAAATGACCACAAAATTACATTTGAATTAGTAAAACCCTAAATGCTACCATAAATTTGTTAAAGGACTAATTGCTACCAAGTAGCATTTGGGGTTTTTGATATTTTTGTAAAATGACACAAATGTTCCTTATGTATTAAAAAAATAATGAGGCACCCTCGTCGGAGCACCACCACCGGCCACCAGAGCTCCAGTGGCTTGCCGGCGCCAGGGCAGTAGCCACAGGCCAGAGCTTTGGTGGTGGGCGGATGGTTTTTGGCACAATAGACCTTTTTTCCTAAATTAAATGGGAGCCAAGGTGGTGGAGTTAGGATTTGATCCCACACCACCTTGGTTCCCCAAAAGTTTGGTGACCATTGGGCCACCAAACCACTTTGATAATATATTGCGTGCAAATATATAACACATATAAGTAAGTAGCGCTTTACATAGTGACAACTCTTGTAATGTGAATAACAATATTTGTAAAGGTGTTGACAACTTCAATAACAACGCTTACTACACTCAACAATATTGTTATACGTTTGTCGGATTTGTCAATACTAACGAAGAGCTTTCAATGTGACAACAGAGGCAGCATAACGGAAAAGTTGTCAGTAACATAATAACACTTATCAATTTCTTTGCAAAAGTTGTCAATGGGCTAAGAATTTTGTAAAAAATATTTGTCATTTTGTTTGTCGAACACTACAAAAAAAAAGTGATTTTGTAGCGGTTATTTGTTGTCATTGTAGCGGTTATAAACCGTTGCAGGAGATATTGTAGCGGTTTACGAACCGCTGCAAAACTCACCGTGGCAAAAGGTTTAGTGGCGGTTATCGTGAACCGATGCGCATACAAATACAACCGCTACTACTTTTGTAGCGTTTATTAACCGCTACAAAATGAAACGGTGCAGAATTTGTAGCGGAACTAAAACCGCTACTAAAATGTAATAAGAGAAAAAGGAAAAAAAAAATATTGTAGCGCTCAACAAACCGCTACTAAAAGTAAAAACAGTGCAAAACATTGCAGCGGTTTTATAACCGCTACTAATGAGATGGAGTAGTCCTTGTGCGCATCCCGCACAGCAAATTTATTCTGCAAAAAAACAGATCAAAGTTAATCAGAATTTCACAATAAAATAATAACTTAAATGATTAATATATTAAAATTATACCTTAACTTTATTCTCCCAAACCCAATCATTGTCATCCTTCCACACCCTCTTCCACGTCTCGGCGTTGATGTCAAACTGGCCGTAGTTCCCTCCTTGCTCGGCCAGGTAGCTGTGGTACAGCTGACCGGCCTTCCCGATCAGTTGCCGTGTCATCTCATTCCAGGGTACCACGATCCGGTGGCCAGCATCGAGCTGAGAAACATCCCTCAATGCCAGCTTCCTCTTCTGCAGCTGGCCTGTCGGATCTGCACATTTCATTCAAACATTAACAATATAAATTAAATTAATTCATCAATTTTATTACAAAATATAAATCTAAATTACTTACCCTGAATGTCCACTTCAAAGCCAGTGGACCGCGAAGCAGAAGGCCGAGGGAATCCCTCTTCCCTGGCGATATCCTCATCCTCGAAGTTCTCAACCGCCTCGACTGAGATATCTGGAAGATCGAAATCTTTGATGCTGAGATATGTGTTGTTAGGATTGGCCTCAGCGCCGCCAGCTTCCGGAAACTCCTGCTCCTCAGGATTGGCCTCAGCGCCACTTCGTTCCGGGATGTCCTCGTGTGGTATCATAGGCTCCTTACCGGGCCTGCGTGTAGGATCGGGACTAGACATCTATAATAAAATAAAAAACATTAAAATAAAGTTAAAAAATAAAAACATAAAAATACTTTAAATAAATTTAAAAAACAATAAAATAAAAGCAAAAGTAATACCTTTTCTTCTCAAGAATAGACTAATTTCTCTATATTTTAGTTTCTGAAACTCTTTCGATGTGACGTTTTTGAGAAAATGGAAGTTGAATATATAAAGCGCGGATTTAGCAGCGGTTTCCCTAAAACCGCTGCCCAAACCGCTACAAAATAAGATGACTTCTCGGAAAACACGAAACTTAGTAGCGGTTTTATAAAAACCGCTGCTAAATTGGAGGGAATTCCGTGACGTTTCAAATTTGCATCGGTTTATTTTGCAGCGGTTTGAGTAACCGCTACTAATTGGTGACCTTTCGTATTTTGCCGCGTTTTTTTTCCATAAAACCGCTGCAAAAGTACGCTGCAATTTTGGCGGGTTATTCGCGCCAAAGTTTGTAGCGGTTTTAAACCGCTACTAATTAACTGTCGTGGCAAACGCTTATTTTCCGCGGCAAATTTGTTTTGAACCTCTACAAGTTACATATTTTGTGCGGTTTATAAAACCGCTACAAAATAACCGCTACAAATTGCCCTCTTTTTTGTAGTGGAAGTTGATGAGTATTCTTAGCCCATTGACAACTTTTGCAAAGAGAGTGACAAGTGTTCTTATGCTATTGACAAGTTTTCTATTGTGATGCCTTTGTTGCCCTGTTGACAACTCTTCGTATGGTATTAACAATTCCGACAAAAGTAATGACAAAATCGTTGAGTGTAGTAAATGTTGCTATTGAAGTTATCAATACCTTTACAAATGTTATCATTCGAATTACAATAATTGTTACTATGTAAAACGTTATTTAGTTATATATGTTATATATTTGCACGCAATATATTATCAAAATGGTTTGGTGGCCCAATGGTCACCAAGTTTTGGGGACCAAGGTGGGGTGGGATCAAATCCCACCTCCATCACCTTGACTCCCATTTAATTTAAAAACAAAAAGTCCACTATAACAAAAACCATCTGCTAGCCACCGAAGCTCTGATGACCGACGATCAGAGCTTCGCCCAGAGGTTGTCGCCCTGACACCGGCAGGCCGCTGGAGCTTTGGTGGCTGGCGGTGGTGCTTTGGTAATGGTGCCTCTTCATTTTTTTAATAAATAAGGGACATTTGTGTTATTTCACATAAATATCAAAAGCCTCAAATCTATAAGTACCTCTGCAAACGTTTTTTGAACTTAAAAACATAATTGACCCCAGTGATCGATGTAAACCCAACTCATCTATTATAGTAGTAAAAAGTAAAAACATAAATTTAAATCCTAAAATACCATTATGTTCCTAATGAGTCATTTAAATATAAATTTAATGCATGTTTAAGCTTGTGAGGATGAGTTACATGTAATTTGTAATAAGGGCCAGAGTTGTATTCTTGAAAATTATAATTATTAATACTTAAAAGTTATCCATCAATTTTTATCGAAAGTGAGTGATGTGGACTTATATTGTATTCTTCCCAAGGTGCTGCTTAGCATTATTGAATCTTTCTTCTTAGATCAAATGGATACTCGTGATTAAAACATTGACCACAGAATATATTTTTATTTTTTAATATGTAAGAAATAAACTGTATTTTATTCATTATTTTTAATTAGTCTCACTCTTTAAATTTTTTATATCATCATTCAAATTTTTTTATATTATATATGGATTTAGGAATAAAGATAAATTATGTAAATTTTTATTAGTTTTTACTAATATTAGATGCACCTGTTTTTTTTTAAATTAAGATAAACTGCTTTAAATTTGGCTGAAGTTACATTGATATTTTTTCAATTTTGAAATTCCAAATAAATCCATCTCTTAATATCTCTAACATAAAGCGAAAGATTAAGAATAAAATCTAAATTTATTTTTATATTTAATATAATTTATTGTCAAGTTTGGAATTTAAAAGTTTAATATAATTTTAACAAAGTTCAAAAATAAAAAACGTCTGAGTAATTTGTTTAGATTTTTGAAGACTGTAGTTTTAATGTCATAATTGAAGACATTTTAGTTGGTCAAAAAATAATTGAAATGTTTTAAATTTTATATTCTTTTAAAATTTTGACCACTAAAACTTGAATCAAGTTGGAAAAAAAAATTCTCCACCAACAAATAAAAAGAAAATCTGAATGCATGTGGCATGCTTAGATATGAGATACTCTATCATCATCATTGATCACTTAGATAAGAGCATGTTTGGCAACCCTTTAAAAGTGCTTCTAGAAATATTTTTACGCAAGTCGAGAAAAACTCCTTTCGCATACTAAACTCGGATTGCTTAAAATCACTTTTTAAAAGCTATTTCCAAATATGCTATTAGTTTATATTTATTATTTATTATTATTAATAAACCATATAACATAGTCATTGGACTTAGAATTATTATTTTTGATAATTTACTATTTAATATTGTAAATTTTTTAAATAAATTATATGGGTACTTCATATTTTGGGTAAGTTTTATATTTACTTGATGGTAAAAATTGTTGTATAGTTTTTTATTTGCAAGATTTTAAAAAAAAAATTAAATATCTCGACATGACTGAAGGAATATTTAAGACAGCGTCCAATTCCCCTCGGCTGTCTGACGCCGAGCTCGGCTTCAAGCCGATTCGCCAACCTGTCCGTTTCAATTATTTATAATAGTAGTAATAATTAATAATGAAAATTACAAGTTATTAATAGGTCTAGCTGTATGATAAAAGCGCGTATTAAATGAACACTACTTTTTGGCAAAAAAAAAAAATTGAACACTACTTAGTTCTTTTTTTTTCTTTTTGGCCAACGAACACTACCTTACTTTCTTCGGCACAAAAGTTTCAGTTAAAGGCTTCTTCTAATTTAATTAATTAATGGTCGTATTAAAAATGGAAAACACATATCATAAACATTTAATATAAGTATGCGAAAACAGGAAAGCCAGCCTGAAAAGTTTCGTCTGTGTTCACAGAGCTCTCTCTCTCTCTCTCTGGGCAAATCTCACGCAGAAACCGATAAGAACCCTCACCTCTCAAGGCTTTTCTCCGGCAGAAATCGCCGGAAGTTCTGCAACGAGTCAGCTGCAATGTGGAGCTCACGCTCTGTCCCACCTCTGCTCACTCTGTTTCTTCTTCACTCGGTGGTAGCTCTGGTTTCTGCTCAGGGATCTACCAGAAACACTTGGAAGACACTGAATGGTATGTGCCTTGCTTTACTTGGATTTTGGTTCTGTTTTCTTCCCGATCAGGATGTTCAGGGTGTTTTTGCTTGACTGCTGGGGTAATGCATGAAGAGTAGGTGGGACTGAGTTTGTTGTGTGTTTGTGCTTGCTCATTTCCATTATGGTTCTTGGTTTAGGGAGAATGAGGGGTTCTTATCTGAATCAGTATTTCTTTCTTCTTGGTATTGTGATTGGGCGGTTGATTAAGCAGCGTTGAGTAGAAATTAGTCTATATTTGGCCACCAAATGGAAGATCTTCGCATTCTTTGCTTGTAAACTTCGATGATTTTTGTTGGGAAAGGAAATTTTGAGAGGTTGATCAGTTGAGATCGTATGCAGTTAACGAATTAAGCAGGCCTCTTTGTGGGCTGTGCTACTGGCAAGAAGTTAAGTATTGAGCAAAGAAAGGATCGGTGTTTCTGCAGTTGAGTGGGAAAATCATATACGGAACCTTGAGCTGAAGAATATTGCTTCAGCGATGATTTAAGGATTCCCGAATTTAGGCTACTTGTGATGTTGGTTTTACTGGGTTCAAGTTTTGTCAGATTTGATTACATTTTTCATATATTAATAATACAAAGATGACAAAGGGAACAAATCTTGTAGTTTTGGAAGTTCGTTATTTATATTAGGAACTGCATTCTGGATAATCAGTGGACTGAATGCATTTTGCAATTTCAATTTATTGGTCTATTTAGTAAAAGCGGAGAGGCGTTGGCCTATGAAAGTCGTTTATTTTGAATTTCTGATACCATGGACCATTATGTTCGAAAACATTTGTATTTGTTTGAAATTCATTTTGCCTTCTTTTGATTAAGCATGAATGAGGCTCAATCATCCTCTTGTTTTGCAGGGGATGCACCATTAGTAATAGCGCGTGGGGGATTTTCAGGGATATTTCCTGATTCCAGCCTAGCTGCTTACAATTTGGCTCTAATAACCAGTGTACAAAATGTCGTTTCATGGTGTGAAGTGCAATTAACAAAAGATAGCGCTGGGATTTGTTTTCCAGATATTAAACTTGACAATGCTACTCTCATCTCTAGCTTTCTTCAAAATAAATCCACCACTTACTTAGTTAATGGTGTACCGACCCGTGGATATTTTGCGGTGGATTACACAACAAAGGATCTATCTCAATTTGCCTGTAAGTTTAAACTCTTACTTAGACTTTCTATAATTCTTGTATGGAGGACGGAAGAAAAAGAGGGGGGCCAAAAAAAAAGACAAAATTAAGCAGAGTTAAGGTATCGATGGTTCTTTAGAAACTTGGTCTTCCCTAGTTCAGAACAAATTTAGGGAAGACTGTTCGAGAATAATTCTTATATGTAGAAACTATTCAAACTCTTTGATACTTCACATCATCTTAAGGATGGAAACTATCTTAATTTGTTTTTGGTTCTGCAGTACTGGTGTTTTGCAGTTAGGCTGCAGTTATCTTGGTAATATAGAAATAAGACATCAGATAAGACGAGTGCACAGGCCTAGATAGCATTCGTCATTATCAAATTGTCAAATTCCTGAAATTCTGATTCGTACTGAAGTGGAAGACACTGCAACAAAATGCCTCCTATTTATGTAATGCAAGCAAGCCCGTCCAAAGTAAAGATTTATATTGTAATAATTATCTGAGCCTAGGCATTAGCCCATATTCCAAAACACTGAATTTTTTTCCTTAATTGGAATTTCAGCTTTCTGAAAGCCAAGTTACAGTTTCTGTTTCATTCAGTCGATCTTCTCTTTTCTTTTCCTTCTTTTCTTTTTCTTTTTTTTAAAAGGAAGCTGGTTTGAAGCTAACCTTTGAAGTTTGAATTGTTTCTGGTTTTCCTACGAAGGCAACCCACTCATGCAATTTTGGCAGAAGCATGAATGTGATCCTCATTGTAAATTACAATTATAAATAGTTATTGTTTCCAAGTCAATCGGGTGTTTTGTTATAATGTGGGTGATATATTCTATGACTAGATTGAGACTAGAGTTTTTGGATGGTGGTACATCAGAGTCATTCTTTTTCTGTTTCATTACCGTAAAAAGTGTGAAACCTGATCCATGTCCTTTTATTATCGTTACCATCTAGCCAAGACCCTTCTCGATTAAGGGTAATGAGCAATATTTATAAGAATACTAGGGACAGTTGGAAGTTGAATCTTGTTCACTGTATTAAATAATCAAATGGCCACATGTCTTGTTCACCGTATTAAAATAAGCTGTTGACATACTGCATAGAATATCTAGAAATGTCTTGGTTTGACAAATCAGTTGTGATTACTTATGGCTTGACTGTCTTGCATATGAGTTTGCTGTCCTTTTGTAAATGATAATTCTTTGTTATTACTGGACAGTGGTCCAGGGTGTCTATTCTCGAACTAACAGGTTTGATGGTAATGGATTTGCAATTTTAACTGTTGAGGACCTTGTTAAACAAATTACCCCGCCGCCAATCTTGTGGTTGAACATTCAGGTAAGGCAATTTTCTATTGTCATCATTTAGTTTGATTTTTTCCCAACATTAGTCTCAGTTCGTTTCTAAGTCAATTCTTGTTTTCATTGATATATTGCAGTATGATATGTTCTACTCACAACACAACCTGAGTATGAGAAACTTTGTACTTTCTGTTTCTAAAAAAGTAGTCGTCAAATATATCTCATCACCGGAGGTGAATTTCCTGAGAGGCATAGCGGCACGCTTTAACCCGAATATAACTAAGCTGGTCTTCAGATTTATGGGACAGGATGACACAGAACCGTCAACCAATCAGACTTATGGCACACTTCAAAAAAATCTTACATTTATCAGGACATTTGCTTCTGGAATTATTGTTCCCAAGGGTTACATATGGCCTGCAGATGATGATTCTTATCTACTGCCACATACAACTTTGGTCTCAGATGCTCACAAAGTAGGACTGGAAGTTTTTGCATCAGATTTTACAAATGATATTCCAATTAGCTATAATTACAGTTATGATCCTCTTGCTGAGTACCTTAACTTCATTGATTATGGTGACTTCTCTGTTGATGGCGTGCTGTCTGACTTTCCTATAACTCCATCAGAAGCTGTGGGTAAGTTATGTTTTCTTTTATGGTCAGAATGGCCTGATATTAATAGTAAGCATTTGCTTCTTCACGACCACCACCATAACAACATCTTGATGTTGGTTTTCTCCTTAGTGACATATTTGTACATTGAAGTGGTGCTCATCTGGCAAAATGAT
>QFDD01005727.1:0-13317 GCA_006871305.1 Vachellia collinsii | reverse complement strand
CGTGTTTTTCGTTTCCCAGATATAAGGTGGCTGAGCCACATTTGCAGAAAAGAGCTATGGCGAACCTTTTCTCGCTCGGCATTGTAATAGGACTCGCTCTTGGCCACTGGGCCGATGGCTCTGTACTCTATTACTTCAATGAAACAGAGCTGTCTTTGTCGGAGTCTCGTGAAGCATCCCTCATTGCGGGGAGACCTCTGCTCGTAGGACTTACCCTTATTCAAAATGCTGGTGCTAAAGAAGCAGGTACAGTGTATTCCTAATCTTCGCTTTATCGGGATCAGATTCACACATCTTTGTCGTCCTGTGCGCGCTATTGAAGATTTCGAACACTGCTCATCTTTCAATTTCAAATTGATAGTTTTGTTGCTTAGAATATACACTTCATGTTATTTATTGCTTCTTGGTCTATGTTCTTGAAGGTTTATTTTTTTTGTTATTTTATGAAGCACCGACATCTGTATTGTGTATATACGTGTTGCATGCTTGACGCCAATCTGTTATGCTTGATCGTAATCATGTCTTGTAAGAGATTTACGTTGATTGATTTGGTTTATTGACTCGACCAATTTGTTAGTTTAATTTGCTTCTATTTCGTCTTCCCCTTTCATCTTATTCCTTGTCCATCTTTCCGGTTCACATCTGCACCTTGAAGGCTATGTTAATCCTGTATATGTAAATTAATTAATGTTAACCAATAAAATATGAATTGCTGGTCGAAAAGGAATCTGATGTATGCCATGGTAATATTGCCTTAGAAGTCTCATTTTCGTAAAAAGAAAACTATAATGTGAATAATTGTTTTTTTTTTCCTTCTGTTCTGGCAGTCTGCTTGGATGGGTCATTACCTGGTTATCATTTGGATAAAGGATATGGATCAGGGGCAAACAGCTGGCTTGTTAATTTAGAGGTTTCATTCCACTGTATCTAACTAAATGTTTTTAGCACATAGCATTTTATTGGTCTTGATAGTATTGCCAATTAATAAAAATCCATGGTTGTACCTCTTGCCAAGCCAAAGAACAACATATTAAGACTGACAATCTTTTATTTCTTGGTACCTCGGAAGTATTTCTTCGAAAGTTTAGTTGGATCCAATTTTTGTTATAGCATAGGACTACAAATAATCATAACTGAAGCTTGCATCTCTAACAATGTCATAAAATCCTTTTTAAATCATCATTCCTTGATCATGCTTAATCAGATATGCTGTGAGAAACTTACCTTGATACTCAAGTGAAATACTGTGGCAGGGAGGTGGGTGGTGTAATAATGTTAAAACGTGTGTTTACCGCAAGAAAACGCGTAGGGGATCATCACATTTCATGGAAAAGGAGATTCCTTTTACAGGAATACTAAGCAATGATGCTGCTCAAAATCCAGGTTTTTACTCCATTGATCTACCTGCACGGACTTATCAAATGCCGCTTTTCTCTTTCCCCTTCTTTATAGGCTTTAGCAGTCTTGGTCGTTGCTAATTATAATTATGAATTGATATCATTTGCCCTAACCGGGTAATTTTCCCATTGTAAGCGTTGGGAAAAAAAAATATCCTCGTACTTATCTAATCGTGATTATTTTAGAGTAATCCTGTATTTATTGGGATAGTTCTCCCCCCTTTGCATGCATAGTCTCCTATTTTAAAGGAATGAACATAGCCCATGTTACACTCTGTTCCTCTTGTCTCCTTTGTGCTTTTCTACTGTATTATTTCTGAGCACACTTACTTCGTTCAGTCATAGTTTAGTTCCTCGTGATTGCAGATTTTTACAACTGGAACAGAGTGAAGATTCGTTATTGTGATGGTGCGTCTTTTGCTGGGGATGGTGAAGATAAGGTTAGATTCTTAGTTCTTAATATCGTTGATTAATTTTTTAGATTTTTTCTTCCTCCACCCGTTCATCTGAAACTTTGTTGTTCTGGGTGTTTCTTATTGATTTTTTTTTTCCGGTGAATTTGGTTGCTAGTCATTGCATCAACCTTGTAATTTCTGTCTCAACAAGGGCCTCCTTCATGAAAATAATCCTCCGTTAGTGTCTGCTGTGGGTAGTTTATATATTTTTGTCTTTTCAAGAAAAAAATTATGAGAAGAGCATTATGTAGAGAATGACCGAATTTTGTCCTTTCTAGTGTTTATGATATTTATAACCTGACTCTACACTAATGCGATTGAATGTCATTTGAGTTAGAATGCGCAACTGCAATACAGAGGACAGCGGATTTGGTTGGCTGCAATGGACGAATTGATGTCAAAGGGAATGCGATATGCCAATCAGGTTGTACACCCGCATCTACACACAAAATACTACTTAAATGATTGTTCTTCTCATGATATATGATATGCATCAGGCTTTTCTTACTGGATGCTCTGCTGGTGGTTTGGCCACTATTATTCACTGTGATGAATTTCGAAGTCTATTTCCCATGGCTGCCAAAGTGAAATGTCTTAGTGATGCTGGGTTATTTCTTGATGCGTAAGTAGCTAATACAGTATTTCATACTTCTGATTCTCAAAGACTTTTCACTGCACTATCAGATTTTTTTCCTTCATGGTTTAAGTAATTGTAAACTATTTTGGAATGATAGGGTTGATGTATCTGGCGGGCGTACTCTCAGGAAAATGTACAGTGGACTTGTAGGGTTGCAGGTACCTCTTTGGTTTCAGGCCATAGTTTTATTGTAATCTATCAGTAGAGGTATTTCTTTCAAGTTCATCTTGGAAATTGGCTGATAGTATGGGGTTCAGCAACTTTAGAACCAAAAGGCAATGCAAGTGGCTAGTAGTATGTGGTTCAACAACTTCAGAACCGAAAGCTAATTCAATTACAAGATCAACTTTACTTCTGATTTGATTCTTAAGCATCATTTCGGATAAATCCTGTTTTGGTAATAGATATTAAATCTGACCTGAAACTCTGTGACACAATTGAGTTGAGTTTTAAAATGAGAAGCAGGATGTACAACATGCCAGATATCCTGTATCAACTGATGATTTGACATGATAGATGTTATCTAAACATTGCAGGGGGTGAAGAAGAATCTGCCTCAAACTTGTACTAACCATCTTGATCCCACCTTGGTAATTACTAATCGTTGTTTCTCTTCTCTCCTGCTGAGAATTAAGATAAGCAAGTTTCATTTGAATTTGAACAGATATACATAATTATAAGTTCCCTTTATTGCTGCTTGATCTAAGTTGAACTCTTGTTAATGTTGTTTTTTGGCCCCCTTTCAGTGTTTCTTCCCTCAGAACTTGATTGGCAGTGTTAGAACCCCCCTATTCATTCTCAATGCAGCCTATGATTCATGGCAGGTAAATTATCCAATTCAATCATCTGGCAGTCTTTGGCAGTGTTAGAAGCATTAAATGAATTATTTGAAAACAGACTAATCTAAATGTATATCATTCCCTGCTTGTCATCAGATTCAGTCCAGCTTGGCTCCTCCATCAGCAGATCCCCATGGCCATTGGAGTCAGTGTAGATTAAACTATTCTAAATGTACTGGACCGCAACTTCATTTTCTGCAAGGTGATTTGATATATGATAAATTTGGATTCTGAAGCGTAGCTATGTCTCAGTTAAATCACCTTGGCAATCAAGGCGTATCACTGGTTGTTTTATGCAGGATTCAGGAACCAAATGCTAAATGCTGTTCAAGGCTTTTCTAGATCGAATCAGAATGGTTTGTTTATAAATTCGTGTTTTTCACACTGCCAAAGTGAGAGGCCGGATACATGGTTTGCTGCCCATTCCCCTGCCATCAAGAACAAGGTATGCTCATCCAATAATGTATATAATCCTGAACCAGTTGCTGACACACATATATAGACGATTCTAGTTACTGCAATGGTTAAAAATGGGGTTTAATGTTAAATAAGATGATTATGTTTATGATATTCACTATAATAAGATATCCACTTTGAGAAAAATTCTAGGTAAACGTGTACGCTTGCTTACGTAGATATGCTCTTTGCTCTTCAATGGTGATTGCTTGCTGTTGCTAATATGACTTGTTCTGCTTTGAAGGAGAAATTATGTTTGGTCATTGAACAAGATATGCCATGCCTTGATATATCATTGCGATAAGATGAACTCTTGCATGACGTTTATCCTTTTGATATTAGCCTTTAGTCTTAAATTTTAAGATCCTCATAAAGTACATGTTCATGGTTTGAGAATAAGCAGGCAATTGCTTCGGCTGTGGGTGATTGGTATTTCGACAGAGCAGGTGTGAAGGACGTTGACTGTCCATTTCCATGTGATCAGACTTGCCACCATCTGGTTTTCAGATGACCAGAACTTCATCAGTCTTCTCTGTCTCATTCATCGTCCAATAACAGACAATAAAAGACAAAGGTCGCTGATTAGGTCAAATTCTCTTCCAAGAATTACTAGTAATCCATCGGTGAGATTCATTTTTAAAGTGTGCGATTACATCAATTAGCTGTGAATGGGGAGCCTATTGCTCTCATATATTCTTCCCCCCAAGCACTGGCTTTGATTGAATGGAAAGTCACAGTTTTACTGTTTGCGAGGAACCAACAGTTTATTCCACTATTTACCAGATCACACTCACATTGTGGCTTATAAACGTGTATATGCATAGACTGGAAGTTTATCACCCATGTAATTTTCTCCATCAATTTAACGAGGTGCATCATGATTAGATAAGATAATGTGAAAAGTTCACATGTAACGTGGAATTTAAATTAAAAATTGATACAATATTACCACCCGGGACGGTCATTTCCACCTCAAATTGACGCAGCTTCTAATCATCTGCACCTTTTCAGTTTTCATACACAGCGTGAGCAGATCCTTATATGGGACATTCAAGTCGTTACTTGTTCTCATTGGCCTCCCACTTCCTGGTATTAAATTATTCATAAATTATCTGTCACCTGATACAAATTAATCTCCAGCCAAGACTATTATATGTACCGCCCAACATCATCAGCTCAATCATTGTCCCCAACAATATATTCATATTCATCGCGATCAACTAATTGTTTTTCTCATTCGTACCTGCCTGTGTATTTAATTGGCATATAAAATAGATGTTTTCTCCCTCCCCCGTTTATGAGAACTAGAAAAAAATTCAATGTCCGCTGCTAAATTCCTATTTATTGGGGAATCAAACTTGGGATTGAATAGCCACCGCCTTCTCTTCTTCTGATGATTGTAGGGCCCCAACAAATTTGACCCAATAATTTGAGGCACATGCAGGGTGGGTTTTAATGTATACAATCGCTATCTTGTTCGTATTAAATAATGAAAAAGTCCTCAAACATTGAATGAGTTCTTGAATGGGCATACGGACTTGTAAACAGGGGAAGGAGCCAATTTGTACGTATGGCTCCAGAATGCTGTCCTCTGTTTTTGAATTGGCAATACTAATATCAGAATTGTTCACTTCTCTCCGTAACCCTAAACTGGGGAAGCCGACGTGCTCGTTTGCGATTTTTGCATTTCCAATTTTCTTAGCCCTGCGGGGAATAGGAGAGAAAAGGGGTTGGATTGAAACTTGAAAGCGAAAAGGCATCACTGTCACGGAAACTGCTTTGGAACTGTTTGACTTTAGCTTCACTGATGTCTGCTGATGCAAAATGAGAAACAAGGATTGATAAATAAAATACTAGTACCATCATTTTTTTTTTTTAACTTTGACTCCACTCTTACCTTTTCACCTTCCTGACCAACTTTTTGGTTGCTAGGTTTTTCCAGTAGATTTCAACCCTCGATTATTTAACCAAAACCGTTTCAAGTTTTACCAGTGCGCTACCTCACAAAAGGGAACTGAAACAGAAAAGGGCAAAACTTGTCCTATTGGGTGAGAAAGTGCTTCTACACAAGAGGCTAAACTTGAAGAAGGAGGCTTGTTGCCATTTCAATTATTAATTTCTCTATCTTTCAAATCTGTTGGCGTTTGAACATCGGTTTCCAGATGCCCACGGCCATACGGGGGCCCATCCGCTACTGAAGCAGAGGTTGAAGAACTAGGCGGATGAATTAGGCCCACTCTATGCCACATAATTGCGCACAAAATTCCATCATCTAAAATTGGTACAAATCGTGTCACCTCCCAATCCACTCTTCCTCTAAAATATCTTCTTGTTTTTTTTTTTTTAACCTTTTAATAAGGTTCCAATTGAGTTGAAAATAATTTCCCATGAAGACAGAGTATAATTTGATCTTGTATTCACTCTTAAGCCGTTGATGCAAAAAGTGAAAGTCATCTCCATCTTTAGGAGACAATGATGGACACCCATTAAGGCCTTGATGGAGAAAACAAGATGCAGTTTTGCAGGATTCTCAACTTGAAAAAAGTTGGAATGGACTGTGTTCGAACACTTCGTAAAGACAGAACAGATCGCGGACATCCAAAAAGTTACTTGGATTTGAAACTATTCACTCCCACCGATATCGCTCCATGAACATCATAATGTTGCTGAAGATTGAAATTAGACTAATGTAAAGAATGATGTTAATTTTATACAGATTAAAAAGAGAAGCTACACGCTACAGATCCATGAAGATAATTCAAGAATATAAGAAGACACGACCTAGAACAAGCCTTATTCTGCGGTGGTTCTTCTCTGTTTGACGAACAAATTGACGAAAAGAAGCCTTGAATCAATCCCAAAATATTGTACTTTGACATAATGCTGGAAGCTAGCTTTTGCTATCAAACACATTTACAAATTTCAAAACTAGAAAAAGAAAATTGATTTTATAGCACACACCTGTGGTCAGAACGCAGAAAGCATATATTTCTGACCCCAGCAGATAATAAAAATGTCGGCACCTTTCTGTTTCATTGAACTGAAGCTAAAGCGTATGTCCAAAAGCCACTGAAAATCTCTGCATATCCTTGGTATATATATCTGAAGCCTGGAAAACCTGAGGATGCTGCTGGCTACTATGGTGCCAACTAGTGGTCGCCTCATCTGTTATGAACCCCGTTTCTGGTTTAACCTCACCGTAGATAGATTGAGATATTTGATTGCCCAGAAAAAATGGGGTATTAAGATACTCGGACCATTTTATGTCTTCCTGTTCCGCTTGTAAGGGCACCACGTTAACATGGGAATCCTTTTCCCATGTTAAAGTGTTGTTCTCGATGAAGTTATTGCTGTTTTGTGATGGTATATCACTATTGCTCCCACTGTTTTTACCTCCATTGTTATTGAAGGCAGTGGCTTCCCATGCCTGATGAACGCCATGAACATGAGCAGCAGAGGGATTGTTATCAGAATGGAGGCTAAGAGTGGGATTTGCATTTGTAGGCAAAATTGAATGGAGCATAGTGGTAGTGACAGCAGAATTAAGGTCTGACATGACCAGAGAGGAACTGGTAGAGCTGGGAATGAAGCAAAGAGAAGTACTGATGTCAGGATTGGTTGCATAGTTGTTGAAGGGTTGGAAAGAGAAGTAACCCACAAAATCAGAAGAAGACCTATCCAGAAATAGATCATGGCAATTATGAATGTTGCTGTTGTTGAAGTTGGAGGGGGATGAAACTTGAAGAGGAGGGTATAGTTGTGGAGGTTTTGGTTTTGTTGACTCGTGAGCCAAAGTGTGTTGTTCATTGAACACCGAGGTTTTCTGATTGGTTCTGTTGGCCGACGAAGGTTTGTCCTTGTGGTTCTCAACCTCGGGGAGAGCTTTGTGGCTGTTTGGGTCAATGCCTCTTTGCCTGAGCTTCTTTTTCAGGCAGGAATTCCATAGATTCTTTATCTCGTTGTCGGTTCTTCCCGGTAACTGAGCTGCAATTTGAGACCACCTGATAAATTCAATTCAGCAGCAAAACCACATATCAACCCATTTAAACAAGAACAGCTAGCGCATGAACATATAATCCCATTAGAATTAAGAGTACGTACAACAGGACATACCTGTTTCCGAGTGCTGCATGGAGCTCAATAATCAGATTTTCTTCCTGCTGGGAGAATGCTCCTCTCTTCAAATCAGGCCTCAGATAATTTATCCACCTCAGTCTGCAGCTTTTGCCACATCTCTGCAAGCCTGCCATAAATATATATATATATATATATATATGTTCATCAATAAGGTTAAAAAGGAAGTGTTCTGCACAGTACAAAATCAAAGTGCAATATATGAGTGAGAGAGAATGTACCAGCTAGTTTGGGGACAGAGCTCCAACATCCATGGCCATGCTTGGTGATATAATTGAGAAGCTTCTCGTCTTCCTCTGGTGACCAGAGGCCTTTCCTCAGCTTTTGCTTGTAGCAGCAAGAGTGCCTTCCCATGTGCAGTAACTTTTTCAGTGCTTTTGAGAGTTCTCTCTCACTCAGTATATCTATTTATTATAACTACGTGTATACTGCAGCAGGAAGGAAGGATTTTTATGTGAATTCTAGGAAACAAGAAAGACAAAGAAAAGGAGGCTTCGGAGGGCTTTGACAAGCATGTTCCCAAAATAAAAATGGCAGCTTGATAGGGAATCAAATAAATAGAGCAAGGAGCCTTTCGAGAAAAGTTGAACCCAATGGGATTTTCAATACTTACTTATATATCCCTTCTGCTTCAAATTTATTTCTGATCAAAATAACAAAAAAAAAAAAAAAATTATGTGACGATATATAGAGTGAATTCAATCATGACATAATCATCTGGGTCCCACCCAGAGGGCTATTTTTCCCAGGAGATCATCTCATGTTTTGACAGTAAAAATAAAAAGCGCTTAACCTCATAGGACAGTGAAAGAATCCATTTTTAACTCTATTTTGCACAAGTAGCAGCTCCAAAGCTAATACTTGTAAGTAGTAGGAAGATTTTCACCGTCCTTTGTAACTCATTTGGGTAGTTGCTATATACCAGGCACTCTACTTCGTGTTGGAAGTCATTATCGAGAATGACAAAAACGTCAATAGTGTCACGCAATATAGTAAAGAAACAATAAATTGTATGGAATTTGAAGGCAGAAGAAGATAGGCCAAGGGTGAGCCAAAAAGGTAAGTTTGTGAAGAGCAAGTAAGGGGCTGAGATTAGTAAAATGAACAAAGAAAGGATGCTGCATTAAATCCATGACTTATACGTTCTTTAGTTCCCTTTGGTGACGATGCTTTGGAATTTAGGAAATGCTGTATGTTTCTTTCTTTTTCCTGGAATAGGTCTTTGTGCCGCGTACTCTTTAGTAGAAAGCTGAGCCTCTCAGAATTGTTGATCCTTTGGAAAAGTTTCATCATTTGGGCACAAATATAGATTTACTTTTTTCAAAACTTGAGCAGGCTCATACTTTCTTCCCTTAGAAAATACTGGAATTTTCAACCAACTCCCACAAATGATTGTGTTTTTTGCAATTTGAAAATTACGTTACTTTGGCATTCAATCCGCTTTCTTAGATCTCAATACTCTGCCGCTATCCAGACTCTATGACTGCGTGGAAAGATAATAAAAGCATAGTCGTTTTGGTTTGCTTTTCTTTTTTCTTTTAATATGAAGGGTCGGGCACTTCAATAATCGTTAATAATGGAAATAAACAAACGTACTTGCGGTATAAATACGACAATCACAACAATGCAATTCTTTTTTGTTTATTGAAGCCTGCGACTCTTGAGATGTATGAAAGCAGACAAATTAGGATCATCGATAATTATCATCTCTGCAGGTAATCTTAAATTCTCAAAACTTCCATTGCATGTGTGTATATCGTTTACAGCAACTGAAAAGTATACCAGATGATTATGCTGGGGGAACCCATGATGGTTTTTTTTTAAAACAAAATTGTTGACTTTCGAAGGAAATAGTCAAACTTTAAGTGCTTGGAGTGGTTTTGAGTTTTGAACATATTAGATCAGAGACGGACGATTCCCCAATATGTCATGATGAGGGATTGAATTGGAGCGTTTTTGAATAGGAAGAAATCATCAATAACTTGTTACTATGCATCCTTTACAGAAGGACGAGTTTATCAACTTCCATGATTAAACGCCCAAATGAATAATAATTTCAGAACAGAATAACTCTCAAGACAAAAAGGTCTAACAACATGGGAGTGAGCAACTGCAGATTAAAAAAGGGTTGAAATCGTGTGAACTTATTTGTTTTTCCCTTTTTCTAAACAATAATTACACATCTTGGAATAGAAGTAATCAAAAAACATTTGCGGGCATATAGAATTAATCACTTCATTTGTCTGTGTCTGTGTCAGATGGCTCAAATTGTACAATATTTTCTAAATGATATAATTCATGGCACAGAAACATCCAAACTGGTCAAGTTGTCCTTTAAGTGCTTAGCTTAACACGAACACGTTCATAATTTGAAACAAGTATCTTCTTCGCCTCTCAATAATAGTAATAATAATACATTAATATGGATAGCCTGTCTCTTGGTCCTGACATCCTGAAAGTTTCCGTGGCGTAAGCAATGACCTGATTATAAAAAGAAACTCCATGGAAGATGCTTTGTAATCTCCATACTCCATTATACCTCATCATGCGTTTAAAAGCTTATCTTATTATTCCCATTCCCATATGAGCTGTTAAGTGAAGTCAAACAGGAACCTTTGTAATTTGTCTCTGACTCTAATACGTTAATAATATATGTCGGCTTCGTTGTCATTTGGAGTTTCACTGCAAATAAATCAGCTTTGGCTCTTTAATCAAGTGATCAAATTGAAGTTGGTCAGCTGTATTATTGATCCTCTGTTTGTTTATTTATTTTTTCCTCCGGAGAAATGAATCATTGATGTCCGTGTTTGGGGAATCAATCTCTGATAACTAATGATTGGAAGCTATCAAATTGCAATATTTTAACCTCTTTTAATGGGGAAAAATCAAACTTGGCATCTCATAATCAATGAACGAAGCGGCAAATATTCGCTGCCAGAACAAGGTAATCAGGAGGAGTTTCAGGAGAATATTGCACTGGTTTCTTCGAGAGAAAAAATGCATGCATGAAATCCATGGTCGAATAAAGACACTAATAGACAAACATTTAAATAAAAATAAAATGTAAATCAGGGTAACAATTAATAACTACAGGTATATAGTAATTTTGAAGGGTAATGATGAAGCAGAGGGAGACAAGAGTTGGGACAAATCTCATCCAAAATCACCTGTTCATTTTGCTGTGTATTTGTCTCCCAAGTTGGAAAGCTGTGATTCCTCGGGGAAGGGCGAATATGTAATTTTGGGGGGTGGGGTTGGTCCCACGGCAAGGCAAAAACTTGATAATAAGAGGATTTTGATTTTTGTGTACTGTGTGACATTATTGTGTGTTAGAATATGTGATAACAATCTTGGTAGGTCCATTCTTATGCCCTCTAATTCAGCTTATTATTTGTTTAGGGCCAAGTCCAATGCATGCTGCTACATTAAACAAACCCTTCTCCTTGTGCGTGTATATTTGTTTGTTCTCATTTATGGTTTTAAAGTCTTCGGAAAAACCATTGGTTACTATTGTTGAAATACAGCAGGAACTTTGTCCTCGCCAGGCTCAACTCATTAATCTATCTAAAAACCAGAACAACACAAGCGATACAGAGAAACAAGTTAACAGGTTTCAATAAAGATCAGAACAGGGCATCTGCCAAGTTGAGAAATATGGGTGATTTTGATGTAATGAGTATGATGAGATTTCCAAGTAAAGTGATTGGAAGAACTATAATGGTGGGAATTTATAAAGTGAAAGATAGGGAAGATCGTGATGATGAAGAAAAGGCATTTGAAAACGAGGGAGATACAGTCCTCTTGCCCTTGAAACGGATTTGGTGATAGATGCCTCTGCATTATCCTTAAATACATCTTTTCAGCAGCTAATTATAAATGTAACAGACAACTAATTGACAAGGAAGAGGCAAATATACTGATATATATCTTGCTTATATACATTTTGATTTCTGATTCATGACCTCTTTTTGCTTAGTTCAATGGAAAATAATAGCTGTCAATTCCCAAATATTAGACATAAATATATAAAATAAGCTGCTTGGAAACGCAACAACAGTTGTACGTAACCACTGCCACTATGTTAACCATTTTCATTTTCAAACACTCATACTCTCGCTCTCTCTCCCTCTCTCTCCCTCTCTCTCCCTCTCTCTCAAACCTTCCAACCCTAAACTAATCATTAGTTAAGCCACTGCAGTGAACTTAGACCTTAAAACAAACCCACACCAATGATTACCCCGCAGACGTATCAGTAGTATTGTTACTTCAGCAGAGAACAACACATTCTTTCAATTGTTTTTGCAGCTCCCTTTAGAGCATATTCGGGAACATTTTTTAGAAGCACATTCACGCAAATCGAAACAAAATTTCTATCACATACTTACCTCAGATTGCGTACAATCACTTTCCAAAAATTATTTCCAAACATACTATTAGTTTCCATAGCTTCTTCTGTTCTGCTTAACAAGATCAAAGCCGGAAAGTCTAACATATGATAATGAGATAATCTATTGGATATATTGGCACTGGTGTATATGAAAATTAATCACAGACTATTTACTTATTTTGGAGATTGATTGATAATATGTACCTCTTTCTTTGTGGCAGACATATGATGAAAAGTGGGGAAGAGTAATAAATAAATTAAGGAAAAATTAGTTTTTTAATCCCTCAAGTTTTGATTCAATTGTGATTCATCCCTTGAACTTTGACTCACTGAGTTTTAACCATTTTATAATTTAATTTCTGTATTATAGAAAATAAATTATATATAATAAAAGGTCTTGACTAAATTATAAAATGATTAAAATAATAGGGACTGAATTGCAATAAGTCAAAGTTCAGGGACTAAATTACAACCGAGTTGAAACTATAGAGATTGATTTGCACCGAGTTAAAATTCAGGAACTGAGTTACAACAGGATCAAAAGTTTAATAACCAAAAGATTAATTTTCCCATAAATTAATGAGGAGAAGGGAGGTTTTTTTTTTTTTTGAGTGAAAAGAAATTATATTCAAATGAAGCGTATGTACAAAACAGAAGGTACAGAAACATAGAGAACTACAAGTAAAGGCAATCCTAAGCTAGCAATCTAAACGGGTTTGTTGCCGTGATAGTATGCTCAGTTAAGGACACAACCTCATTAATAATACAAATCTCCTGAATGTTTGCTTGGGTGAAAATGATTGAGTTACGAGCACACCAAAGCTTCCAACAAAGAATGCCAAAGAAAATGTGCCAAGAAGGTCTACGCTGGTCAGGAGTGAGATTAGTAATGAGCCATTCCTGAAAGTCAGAGTTCCTGAATGCAGCAAGATGTTGTGAAGGGATGACAAGACTCCAACAAGATGCTGCAAGGTGACACATGCGAAGAACGTGGTTAATATCCTCGATGCTC
>QFDD01005726.1:0-10786 GCA_006871305.1 Vachellia collinsii | reverse complement strand
TTCTGCTGTTCTATTTGATAGTTTCGGTATAGTATGTCATTTCCAAAAATGTTACCTTTAGCCCGTTCTGCTAATTGTATGTAGCGTAAATGTAACACCGTCATTCAGTTAATGCTAATGGCTGAGCAGAATCAGCAAAATAAGACATAATGGTGATGCATCAAATATTTTGCGTTAGCCGCTGGAATTCAGTTATCGCAAGTTATTTTTATTCTCTTATCAACATTTTGTTTTTCAAATTTCTGTTTACAGTTAAAGGCATTGAAGTTGAAAAAACTTTCAGATGATGTTAAAAACCAGAGGCTGAAGCAGAACCGTGAGGCCAAGGGTCAGAAAAATTCAGATCAGGTGGACTTAATTGGCTGTGACTTGGCAAGAAACGATGAAAAAGAGCAAGCTAAAATGTGAGTCGCGTAAGCCACCATGATTCTCGTCTCTGAGTTATGGGCAAGCTTTTATTTATTTATTTATTTTGATTGATTTATATATTTAGATGTGGTGCTGAGTTGGACAAGAATATAGCCAAGATTACAGTATCAACAAGTTGCAATCAGGAGGATCTTGATGCAATGTAAGAATGTACATTCATCCTGAACAAATGGCATAAGGCAAATAACTTTACGCATAAATGATAATTTATCATTTTTTTTTTGTGTGTACGGGTTTTCTCAGATGTGATGGTTAACTCTTCTGTCCTTTCTGGATGTGCAAATATAGGTTGGCGGCGTCTATTGTTGCAGAGGAAGATGGATTATTAACTGGCAAAGCACCACCTGGTGTAGTTAGTCTCTCTGAGGAGGAAGGTGATGCGGATCCTGAGATAATAATGGTGAGTTTGCAAAAGGGGATAGATAGAATGGCCTGAGTAATAGGATTTGACAAAGTGAGGCACTGAGTTTCACTAAGACTTCAACTGGCAATCTGTGACCTTATATGCCCACAGTTTGCAAACTTGAAATTTTCAGTGTACATGTTAAGAAGCATTCATCAAGATTTGTTAAAACCAGCTCAGATTACTTCTATTTGACCAGAAAACCAAGCTTACAAGCATTGGATTTTTTTCTTTAAAAGTCAACTTAGAAGCTGAGGATTTTTAATTGTATTTCTCTCGCATTTGATTTTTATTTTCTCTTGTTTCCTAATTGTTCTTTACTGCTGAAATTTAATTCCTTGTGTGTGCCTCACGTTGATTTTTTAAATATGGAATTATAGCATATTATAATTCACATTTAGTTTAAGTAGTTATGATATGCATATTTCTTTCAACCTATAATCATCTAGCGAATCACTATTCACTATATATATGTGTATATATATATTTAAGGGGAAAGGTGCAAATTTGGTAAACAAGTGTCTACTTAGATGCAGCTGGCACATTTTACTTTTGGAGGGTGTTAAAATAGTCATTATGTTTTTGGAATGGAGCAAAATAAGCAAAACCGTTAACTTTCTAATGTTGACCGTGATATTTGTTGACCGTTAGTGGGACTCACACTTCAAAGGAACTGACGGACAATTGGACAAATTAACGGTTTTATTTATTTTGCTTCGTTTGAAAAACATAATGGTTATTTTTGCATTTTCCAAAAGTAAAATGTGCTAGTTGCACCTGGACAAAAACTTGGTTGCCAAATTTGCACTTTTACCCTCTATTTAATGCACATGCACTTGTAAATTTATACGATTTGACTCTTTTGAGGATTCACATCCACAGAATAATTTTTGTGTGAGCGAGAGAATACTGGCTGGCATTCCATTGTTATGAGCTGTCATATAACTTTTGTGGATACTGTTACATCTGTTCCTTAATTTTACTACTCACTTGGAACGTGTCATTAGGCGGCTTATAGGGGAACATCCCTATGCAGTTGTCAGATCTCAATGCTCCTTGTTAACGCTTTTGAATTACTTAAACTTTTACATAACTTGTTGCTGTTTGGTTTTTCTCCTTGCAGCCAGCGTTAGGTGCTGAAGTTGATCTATCTGTTTTAGCTGCTTTACCGCAGTCGATGCAACTTGATATTCTTTCTCAGGTCAGTTTTTAAATATATTTTCGATGGTCACTACTTAAGCCAGATGATTTTCATTTTTCCATGTGTTTTGGCATTAAATTTAGAATTAACATATGTATTCAGAGTATATATCAATTGGAATGGAATGTTGGAACTAGATGAGATTTTCCAGGATTTTATACCGTTGAATATAATGTCTCCCATCATTACTTGCATGATATTTACTCCTAATCACGTTGAGCATTGACTATTTGTGGTGGACTTGCTTGCTCTTCCATGAAATGCTGGTTTTTCTTCATATGTTCTTAGTTTATATTTGTTGTCTGATGACAGCTTAAAGGGAAAAAAATTGAAGGGATGGATTCTAACAACCAGAAACAATGTGAGGTCAAGGAAAAGGACAGGGGGAAGGGTAAGGGAGTTCTGTCTCATGAAATCAACACAGTAGGATGTAGCTCAAGCAGTGATGATATGGTCGCAAAGAAATACAATCAGGACAAAGTGGATGAAATGTAAGTTGCATGTAATTTCGTGATTTTCTAGTCATCTAGCTTTTGGTTTGGTAAAGGTTGATTATTTTGGTGAATTTATTAGGTTGGCTGCATCTATTTTGGCTGAGGAAAATGAAAAGTTAGTTAACAATGCATCAACATCTGGTGGGGCTTTCATGTCTGAAGAAGAGGATTACATTAATGATGAAGATGAAGAAATGATCTTGGTTAGTTCACTCTTGAGTCTTGGGTTATTCTTCTCATTGCAATTTCTGCAATTTTTGAAGTCTGCTAGAGCTCTTCTTGATAAGGATAATCTTGAAAATAAATTGAAGAATGAATGGCTTATTAGACACTTGTTTGGGGTAATAAAACTTCCTCTTTCGGTTTTGAGAGTTTATGGATCAACTATAATAATTTTGGTAGTTTCCTAAGCATGAAGATGATGTGCTAACTTCGTATGATCAAATTCTGCAGCCAGCAATGCATGGTAAGGTTGATGCAGCTGTTCTAGCTTCTTTGCCTCCATCAATGCAACTTGACCTTCTTGGTCAGGTAGATGTGCGGATAGAGTACTTTCTAGCTTCAGCATCTCTTAATGTATTTTGATATTAGCAATTAATAAACATTGCTGCAGATGAGAGAGCGACTAATCGTGGAGAACAGACAGAAGTATCAGAAAGTCAAGAAGGTTGGTAAAAGCTCGGAAACATTTTTGCTGTTTTGATGCTTAATGAATTTTCTTTGAAAATTCTTTGATGGCAATCATGGTAATTTTATGCATTCTTTCCGGTAAGTTAGTATGGCATTATATATAAGATTTACTTAGTATTTGCTAGACACGATCTATTTATCTCTGACATCTCATGTAATATTATTAAATCTGGATTCCTTTTTTAAATAAAAAATATTTATTTTCAAAATTGAATAGTTGGGATTGTTGTAGTCTGACAGCATCTTTGTGGAACCATCAGGATCCTGCAAAATTCTCTGAATTACAAATACAGGCTTACCTTAAAACTGTTGCTTTTCGTCGGGAGATAAATGAAGTGCAGAAAGTTGCTGCAGGGGGAGTGGTAGGTGGTGTACAGACTTCTCGTATTGCATCTGAAGCCAACAGAGAGTATATATTTTCAAGATCTTTTACCGGTGATAAACAGTGAGTTATCTTATTTCATTACTTGTGCTGATATCAGCCCTGATAGCACCGTTTTTTAAATTGTTGGATATTTATTCGTTATTGATTATGACGGTGCTGGATTATCACCTTAATAATTTCATGTGCTCACCATATTTCAATGTCGCAGAGAACTTGCTTCTACCAGCCTAGAGAAAAATAAAGACACACATCAGAAAACTCTAGGAAACCATTTTTCTCAGGGTTTTGTAAGTAACATTGATCCTGCCAATGATTCTAGTGCCTCAAGTAGATTAGTTTGCAATGAAGCTGGAAGTCCATCTGATGAAAATATCCAGACTTATCTGGATGAGAGGGGCCAATTTCGTGTTAGTAGACTTAGAGCTATGGGGATGCGTATGACCCGGGACATCCAAAGAAATTTGGATCTGATGAAGGAGATTGAGCTGGAAAGAACAGTTGCAAATAAGGCTGCAAATAATAATGCAGTTCTTAGTGGGGAGAAAAATGCTGCATCGAAAGTTTCTAGGAACCTGCTTGTTGGTATGTCAGATGGGTCAAATGATGACTTAGTTGGAGATAATTCTAGAAATGAACAGCCTGCATTATCAGATGATGCTTCTTTAGAGATATCCTTCATGGATGATGGTGATAACAAGTGCCTTAATGATGATGATTTATTTGCTAGTTTGGTAGCAGGTAATTCAGTAGTATTTTCTCATGCTGACAATAGCTCATTGAAAGAACAAGTTTGTGATTCTAGTTCTGATTGTGACTGGGAAGAAGGAATCGTTGAAGGTAAAAGTGATGTTAATGTGGAAAAGAAACCATTGGTTTCAGAAGATAATTATAATGATGAGTCTGATGTAGAATGGGAGGATGGAGTTAGTGGTGATGCTAACACAACATTGTGTGCAGCTGAGGCACAGAAAAAAACATCTCGAGGTTGCTTGGAGGAGGAGGCTGATTTACAGGAGGCAATACGGAGAAGTCTGGAAGTCATGGGGGATCACAAACTTAATTGCACATCATCCAGGAATGGGCATTTAAATGCTGACGGGGGCAGATCAGATTATGCATTAAACCAAGATGATAATCTGGTTGATTCTGGAGTGAAGGGTACTTGTGGCAATTTTGGAGTACCGAATAGAGACATCATAATGGGTAAGTCCACTTTGCAAAGGGAAGTTCACACTGAACACAATGAATCATATGATAAAATTATAGATGATAAGATGGATGGCACAGCGAGAAGTAACAAACAAGTTTCCCAGTCTACTGAGGGACGGTTAAAGCCATCTGTCACATTTGACTCTGAGAAGACAGTATCATTAATTAAGAAGCCTCATTCAATGGAGATAGGACCACATTCTGAAGAGCAACTCTTGGATACCTTAATTGAAGATAGCAAGGTGTCTACCAATGTTAACAAATTTCCTGTAGCTGACTCCATTGGTGCTTCAGAAGAGGAGAAAAAGAACTGCGGTTATGAAGCTGAGCCTTTTGGTAATTATTCTGAGATGCCTGAGCCTGTTGCCCCTTTTGTGGATTTCTCCTTGGAAGGTTTAACAGAAGACTTGCACACTCAGCCAGAGTTACCTAGAGAGAACTGTGGAAGCTTTGAGAAAAGGAAGAGTAACCTTGGTAAAGATGCAATGGAGCCCTCAGGTTTTTTGTCTGCTGAAGACCTTAAAACTCAGTCAGAGTTGCCTACTGAGGGTAACCATGGAAGCTTTGAGGAAAGCAAGAATAACGTTGTCAAAGATGCAATGAAAGCCCCAGATCATTTGTTTGCAGATGCAGTTGAGTGTGGGTTGGAGGAAGAAATCCGAATTCTTGGCAACGAATATACCAACCTAGAATATGAGCAGAGGAAGCTTGAACGCGATGCAGAATCTGTCAACAGTGAATTATTCACTGAATGTCAGGTTTGACCACTCACCGCTGACATGATACATAACACAGATCATTTTATGTATGACTGAAGTTATACTTCTTGACAATTGGTGTTCCATACATAGGAGGGTAGAACTTCTGATCCTCTGTGTTGTTGTTGCATCTGATTCTTTGTAGGAGCTATTGCAAATGTTTGGCTTGCCATATATTATTGCTCCAATGGAAGCAGAAGCACAATGTGCTTATTTGGATCTCGCAAAACTGGTGGATGGTGTTGTGACTGATGACTCTGATGTCTTTTTATTTGGGGCACGTAGTGTCTACAAGAATATATTTGATGATCGCAAATATGTAGAGACATACTTCATGGAGGTCTGTACCTGTGCAGGATGAGTAACTACTACCATAACAGTTTCTTGCTTAAACACTTCTCTTTTTTCTTGGTTCAGGACATTGAGAAGGAGCTTGGGTTGACCAGAGAAAAATTAATCTGCATGGCTTTGCTTCTGGGGAGTGATTATACTGAAGGTGTAAGGTGTGATAACTAGTACCTCAATAGGCCTTGGTATTGTTGTGGCTAGTGGTGCAATTACTATCTGCCTGGAACTTGTATCTGGGTTTTTCTTTCTTGCCTGAATTGTTTTGTTAACTTAGATGGTAAATGTCTGATTACAGAACTTCTTTGCATTTCAGTGACACGCTTGAATATACAGATACTGGATTTAGGCAAATTGACTGCATTTTCTTATGTGGTATGTCTTTGCAGTGGAATTGGAATTGTAAATGCTATTGAGGTTGTAAATGCGTTTCCTGAGGAAGATGGCCTTCTGAAATTCCGTCAGTGGGTTGAGTCACCTGATCCTACCATCTTTGGAAGGTTAGAAACAAAAAGCGGATCCAGTGCACGAAAGAAAGGGTCAAAAGTTGAAGAAACCGTTACTGGCACAAATTCCAGTATAGAAGAGACTATGATGGATCAAAACGTTTACCATGCCCAGGAACATGACCCCTCAGATGACATCCAAGAAATCAAGCAGATTTTTATGAATAAACATGTGATAATATTTTCGGCTTTATTTGTTTTCATTAATATATGAATGGTTCTTGCATATGGTGTCTCATATTTGATATGAATTTTTTTCTTCTTTGGTTTCTTATACAGAGAAATGTGAGCAAGAATTGGCATCTTCCTTCTTCTTTTCCGAGTGAAACAGTTATATCTGCCTACTCTTGTCCACAAGTGGACAAGTCAACTGATCCATTTGCCTGGGGAAAGCCGGACCATCTTGTTCTTCGCAAGTGAGTGGTGACATTTTATTCTCTATATCAGTTTTTGATTTCCACTGAGTGAGCATCTGGTACAGTGGGTTGACTTTGGATGGGCATTTAAGAAAGGAGGGGGGGTATAGGGTTGTCTCTAACATCATAATTCAATCAAGTGAACGAGGTTGGTTTCTTTTACTGTTCACATGTGCATTCTCAAAATGATAATATTGGTTTTTGTTCTGTGCTGAAACATCAGAAATGGATATTGGTTTTTGGGGGTCTACATATTGACAGAACTATGAAAGTTCTGAATTTATGGCTGCTTTTGAAATTGTATTCCAACATCTTATGATGTTCTGATTAGCTGTTTGCATACAGATTGTGCTGGGAGAAGTTTGGCTGGACTAGTCAGAAAGCAGATGAGTTGCTTTTACCTGTTTTAAAGGAATATAACAAAAATGAGGTCAGAGTTACATTCCTTATAGATAATGCATATTTTTCACACGTTCAATTTTTATGCAAGTATATGCTGATTTTCACTTAATCTTTCTCATTGAAGACTCAACTGCGGCTTGAAGCATTTTATACTTTCAATGAAAGATTTGCAAAAATTCGCAGCAAGAGAATTAAGAAAGCAGTGAAAGGAATCACCGGTAATCACTCTTCAGAGTTTGCAGATGAGCCTGCGGAGGACTTGTCCAAGAGTAGGAAGAATGAGACAGGACTACCTGCTGAACTTGGGATTAGCAAATCAGAGACTTATAAAGGAACGGGAGAAAGCCCTGCTGACATGAAGCCATTAAATTTAAAACAGTCAAGGAAAAGGAAGAATTCTGGAGATACTGTTGCTAAGACGCAGTCAAGAAAAAATAATAAATTGAATGCTCCGGCGTTAGCTTCTGGTTTGCCCAAGGTAGGCATGCAGACAAGAGAAGAGCCAACTCAGCCAAGGGATGGTAATGGTTCTAGTTGGAATAGAAGTGACAAAGGCAGAGAAAAAGGTATAAGAGTTCCAAGAGGAAGGAGGAAGAGAAGTCTTGATGTTGATTCAAGTAAAACTGCATCTAGTGATAGTGACAGTGATGACCGTGAGCCTGACGTGCATGGTAAAAACTCAAGAGGGACAGAAGAGGTCCGAAGGGTAAGTTTTGTTCTGCTTCCACTAATTGGCAGCTTAGAAAATATTGGAATAGGATCCCTCTTTATATGTTTTGTTATGCAGTTTTATCTTTATTTTTTGAGGAGAGAAAAAATGGAGGAGGTAGTGATGCAGAGTATAAACTTGACTTTTTCTGATGTAGGCTTAAATTATATTCTTGTAAATTGGCCCAAAAAAATTCTGTTTCTTGATCCCCTGAATTCCGTGAAATCTCTCCTGGGCAAGGAAGAAAAAGTTTCATATGACGTCAATTTAAAAAATATCTGTAAATGCTGGTCAGTAGGGGATTATGATCTGGATGAAACTTATAGGGATAAATATTAGGCATTTCCTATCAGGTTCTCAGATGAAATGGATTTTTTTTTAATATCACATACTATACTTTTACCCAGGTATTGTCCTTGGATATTGTTGTGACCCAACTAAACAATTAGTAAGAACAGCAAGAAAATTAATATTATTACTCAGAATATAGTCTGTGAGATCACTCCTATAGCTTTAATCTGTGAGATCACTCCCACAGCCTATATGAAAACACTTTGACAGCCCAAGGATCTGGAAAACCAGCACCCTCCTTTCAACACTCATACAAAAATATGGCCTCCCTCCCCTGCTAGAGGCTACGGCTTAAATAGCCCAAAAAGCATATGACGCATCTCCCAAAATACATGTTACAGCAGACAAACCTAAAGTCTATGGCATACTCTATAAAATGATCCTAATCTCCAAAACAGTGGGAAATAACTAAGTCAACTTTGGAATCTCATAAGGCATTCTTTCCGTATGCTTGCAAAGTCCTCTGCTTCCTCGTGTAAGTTTGACCAACAATTGGGAATGGGGTTCTAACAGATATTTTCCCTTTTATGCTTTTTCAGTGAGACCGAGAATCTTTTCACTCTGTTAGTTTTCATGTTGGACCAAAAAGAAACATTTTTTTTTGGGTTAAAGGACAAATTTACCTCGGAAGTATTTACGGAGTTGCACTGAATATCTGAAAGTTTTTTAATGGGTAATGTTCCTCTGGAAATGTAGAAAAAGGTGTAATGTTGCCTTGTTCATTAAAAGGGTTAAGTTTGACCGTTAAATAATTTTGTTTGAATAGAACTTTAGTTGACCTTTTACATCTGTTAGGGTTAGGGTAACATCGTATCGATTTCTACATTTTTGGGGCGACATTGCCCCTCAAAAAACCCAGAGCAACTCCGTGGATATTTTCGGGAAAAATTTGCCCCTTAACCCTTTTTTTTAATGTTCTACTTTGATATGATTTGTACAATTTTACATTATGTCATAATTTTTTCATCCCTGAAATATTCGCACAATCACCAGAAGAATAATTAAAACTTATCATCAGTTTATCTTGTAAATATCTAATTTACTATCTTCTTGGATTAGTTGTGGCTTATTCACTTGGTACATACTGAGTGGGGTTGCATAGAGGCCTCTCCCTTGGGAATTCATGGTTGTTTTAGTTTTATTCTTTCTTTTATGGTTCTGGTTTCTTTGCTCGATGCCATTATACTTATTGAGATGTAACGAGTTATGATTATAAATATAATTTCATTTTCTTCTGATAAGTATGTTTTGACTTGCATCTTGCTACTAGTTTACAGGTTTCATCTTTCCAGAAATTATTTTCTTTCCATGACGCTGTCTCTCTCTCTTTTTTTTTCTTTTTACTTCTCCTTTCAATGTTTCCAGTCTATGCGTTCTCGGAAGATTGTCAACTATGCCATGGACAACATTGAAATTGAAGATACTGTTGCCTCATCTGATCTGAGCAATAAGACAGACTTGAATGGAGAGCAGACAGATGAAATGGATTCTGGACTGCATGACAATGCTGACTCTGGTTTCAGCAGGCATAAGGAAAGGACAATAAATCTTTCTCCGAAGAAGGATTTGCCTAGAAGCTATCTTGAATCTGGAAGTGGTTTCTGTATTGATGAAGGAAAAACTAGTCATGTTGGAGCAAGCAATTGTGATAGCTCTCGTGATGCTGACTACCTTAAAGTGGGAGGTGGATTTTGCCTAGATGAGGATGAAACAGGTAGCAAACACAACGAAATTCACGACAACAACTACCACCTTAGAGGGGGAGGTGGATTTTGCCTTGATGAGGATGAGACAGATGGCAAACATAATGAAATCAATGATGATGCAGCGACCGTAGTAGAGGATGGTGCAGACCTCACTTGTGGTTCTTCTGGTTTTGTGGATGAGGCTGAATGTGATAAAAATACTAATTATCAATCAAGTTCAGTCAACAAAATATGTGGAATTGAACTGCAAGATAGAGGGAACACTAAGCACAAGGATGAGATGAATCACGACTCTGGGAATACTAGAAGTAAATATGATCACTCTGAGTCTGACACTCGGGTTTGGATATCAGAGAATGCTCATGGCAATACACCAGCATTTAGTGCAATGCCTTTTCTAAGAAAGAAAAGGAGGAAGAGCTGAGGCACATCCGAAATTTGAGTTGTTTTTGAGTGAAGTAGAAAGGAGGAAGCTTATTATGAAGGGGCTCAAATATGGAGGAGAGATGAGTTTTCATTGAAGAGGGAGGACCATCAAGATTGAAAAGGGTGATGAAGAGGAACAGCCAACTAGCTCAGAAGCAGCAGCAATGCGATGATCTGGGACGCTATATAGTCAACAAGGGAGTACCAAAATAATAATGGGACTGTCTCTGTACCTGTTCTCAGCATATAGCTCAGGAGTCTACAAATGTGATCCATCTGACAAATCCTTTAACCCTTCCCTCTCTAAAGGCCCAATTATGCGGTTTCTCTTCCATGCAAATGTAACGTGACACCTC